>CAUYON010011191.1:0-50280 GCA_963573935.1 Arctocebus calabarensis
TTATGAAACCAATTTACAATCACTCACACTTTCATATGAAGAATAGATCACAACTATGGCCCAGGATGAAGGAGGGAGGTGAGGGAACAGGAGGGGATGGAGGAGATCAGATCGAGGGAGAGTGAATGATGCGATTACACCTATGGTGCTAATGCAAGGGTACATGTCAGATCTATTAAGTATAGAGTATAAATGTCTTAATACAATGATTAAGTAAAAGAGATGAGGTATATATTAATCAGTGTGATGGCAAATGCTCCTAATTCTATATGAAATCAGCACATTGTACCCCATAAATGCATTAATGTATACATGATGTATGTGTTTATGATTTAATAAAAAAAATTAAAAAATCTTTAGATATGCTTTAGCTGCATCCTATACTTTTTGCTGTAGTTCTAAACATTTCCTTTTACAATTTTTCATTATGTTTTCTTTTTTATCTCACAAGTTAGTTAAAATATCTTTTTTAATGTCCCAATTTTAATTTTAAAATTGTTTAGTTATTTATTTTTAATTTAATCTATCAACAAAACCTACTTCCATTATCAAAATACATCGAGGACCCAAGACATACTTTTCATCACATCCATTCCCACCACCATGGTCCTAGACTCTATTTCCTCTCATCTAGAGATTGCAAAAGCCTCTGAACTGCTCATTTCTTTTCTTACAATTTTTTTTTGAGACAGAGTGTCACTATGTCACTCTTGGTAGAGTGCCATGGTGTCACAGCTCACAGCAACCACAAACTCCTGGGCCCAAGCAGTTCTCTTGCCTCAGCCTCCCAAGTAGCTGGGACTACAGGTGCCCGCTACAACACCCAGCTATTTTTTTGTTGCAGTTGTCATTGTTGTTTAGCTAACTGGGGCTGGGTTCGAACCTGCCAGCCTCAGTGCATATGGCCAGCACCATAATCACAGTGCTACAGGTGCCGAGCCTGAACTGATCATTTCTGCTTCTACCTCAGCCCCTTTCACTCTATTATCAGAATGACTCAATTTATAATTAAGTCAGAGATATTACTCCTCTGTTGCAAAACCCTGTGATTACTTCCCATTTCAGATAAAAGGCAAAGGTCATCCAATGGCCTACAAAACCTTATATGATCTGCACCCTTCCCTTTCCTCTCTGATTTTATCTATTATTCTCCTTCTCACTCACTCAGAATACATCTCTACCTATTTTACCTCATTGTTCCTCAAATATATCATCCCAGCCTTTTTGCATTTCTTGGCATATTCTTTCCCTAGAGATCTGCTTATTCTTCAGGTCTTTACCCAAGTTTCACCACAGGGAGGCCAACCCTGATCAATCCAAAATTGCTAAACTCTGCCCTCCTCTCTCCTCCTCACAACCCTCCCTGTTCCTATCCTTGTTTCTATTTTATTCTTAGCTCTTATCATTGACAAAGAGCATCTACTAAAATGGCTAAGAGTTTGGGAGCTAGATTTCTGCATTTGATTTTTTGACCCAGGAGTCCAGTCGTGTGACCTTGAGCAAACCTTTGACCAAAAAGAGATAGACACTGATAGATAAGTTCTTCCATCTTTGTCCTCCAGTGGGGGACTCTCCTAGGAACACGGTTTAAATAGCTTCTTGCAGATCAGCTTGACAGCACATCCTCACATAGGCTCTCCTTCCTTCCCTGCTGGTCCCTTACACCTGCTCCCTGACTGCACTTCCTATACAGAACACAGATGCAAATAGACCACTGGCCTTGGGTTCTGCTTTCTGAAGAACCCAGGCAAAGACTCATAATCCACACATACTAAAAGTAGGAGAAGTTTCAAGAGAATATAGACACCAATATCCAAAGAAGAGGAGAGTCCTGTCGGGCAGGAAAAATCTCAGATAATCACTGCACAGGTAGTATCCAACAGACATGACAAAGAGAGATCCGTGTGGCCTCAGGAGGTGTGCTGACATGGCAGGCCAATACAGATCAAGGAACGTGACATTCTCTTTATGGAAGGGGAGAATGTTTTTTTTTAAAGCTAGTATAAAACAAGTACCATCACATTAATTTACATTCTCTGAAAAGTTTTTAGAATTTTTTAATTATAAGGAAAAAGTGTGGTAAATACATTAAAAACAAAATCTGAAGGTTGTGAAGATTAAACACTGAAACAGCATCTAATTATGATGCACTAATTTGCAAGAAGAGTAAATAACATTAATTGCATTTAATTAGGACAAAAGCAATATAGATAAATGTTTAAAAATCTGATGAATAGGATTATTTTCAGTTTGTTTTTTTAATATAATATTTTCTTAGTAAACATATTAACAATACTGGCAAATAATAAAGCCAACTTATTACACTTCTAATAAGTAAAATTTGAATCAAAGCAGTTCCATTTTATTCCCCACCTTAACTGAAAACCTTTCACTGGTGTGAAAATCAAATTGCAAAGGGGAAACTATCTGGTATCATTTAGATAAGTCTCTATTATCCATGAATGGAGCAACATGAAGCTGCTTTTCCTTAACTATGGTTACGGAGAAGAAATATTATGACAAATTCATCCTATATTTTCATTAGAAACTATCTAATTACATAAAGATTTTTATTCATGTAAGGGGTAGTAATGGGGTAAGGGGTCACATAACTTCAAGAAGTAAGTCTGAAATTGATTTGTAAGTATTCTACAGCAAAAATATCAACCAATTCAGTTGACTAAGCAAATCAATGTTTATACTGGTTTTAGTCATAAAAGATCATGTAGCAAGGGTGAAATAAATAGGAGAGGTGGGAGGTAAAAAATTGCTGCCATATTTAAGTTTTGGTGTAAAATACCTAATATTTCTCTCTTTCTTACTGAACCAGGGAAATGAAAGACCAATAATAATAATAATAATGATAATGATAGGATTCCCTCTCAAGCTTTGTCTGTGATACCTGTCAATTCCAAGTTAGGATGTGAAGTTAAGATTTTTTTTTCACTATCTCAAGCACATTTTATTTCTGATGAACATACCTGAAATGCGTACCTTAATTTCTAACTACTTTTAGATTTCCTTGCTTCCAACTTGTCTTATAACCCTGGCTTTAGCATCACTGTGGACTCTGAGAGAGCTCACTTGACTTTCCAGTTAGACAAAGGAAGCCTAGAAGTTTCCTCTTTCTAAAATGAGATCTCACACACGCAAAAAAAAAAATCTAAAAAGATAAAAAATTAACTCAATTAACTCAGTTAACTAATTAACTAAATTAACCCTAACTCTAACCCCAAAATTTCCAAATGTATGACTACCACAGTCAGTTCTTTAAAAAACTACTTAAATTTTTGTTTTTACGTTTATAGCACTTTCATTTTGTCCTTCGTGGAAATAGATATGGTGTTGAGATAATGAAGGACAACAAAAACATGGGTTTGTAATGATACCCACTGGATGATCTCCCAATCTCTGTTTTCCCAGTTGGAATTCGTGCATTCCCATTCATTTCTTTATTGGTGTTCTCAGTTTACACTAGTCTATGTCACAGCTGCATTGTCAGGAGCCCTGGCTGTGGTGCTTCCTTAAATTGATGACAGTTCTACTTCTTTTTCTCTTCTCTCTCATCACAGAGGAAACGTATGTTTGTACTGGAAGTCCAATTTTTAAGTCCAATTTTAAAACTAAGTTTTTCAGTTATATTGGCCCTCCTTCATCTATATGTTATTAAGAAAATTATAGATTCTTCAATTTTACTCTCTTGAACCTTCTCCCATCTTCTCCCCCCTTTATTCTGACAGTTAATTATCATTACTTCTTAAAAGATGAATAAACTTTCACTTTCTTTTGTCTCTATGAGCCCATCTAAATAGATATAACATAATTTAGTAATTTAGAAATGTTAAAATCATCTCCAGTGGCTGATTCCAATACATGACATCCTCTCAATCTCACTTTTTTCAACAATTTCTTCCTTGAATATGACAGTCCATTGCTCCTTACCTTTAAATGTTTAGAAGTACAATTTCCCCCCAATGGGAGAGAAAATAACTTGAATTCCTGTAAATTTTTCTAGTGAACTTAGTCACAAAAGAAACCAAAAGAATCCATCAATCTTGTGTTTTAGTGAGGCTTTAACATACTTTATAAATACTGATATCCTTAGGTATATGAAATGCTGTTTGTTCATAAAAATATTATTACATCAATTGAATAATATTTAAAAGTGAAAACAGCATGAAATCAGTTCTCAGAGCAGCTATCATCACTGAGAAGTGAATAATTTTGGATATTAATGCAGTATGAAACACTATAAAGACAATTCCAAATTTCCATATTTCTTTAAATTTTCCCTTAGTCTTCACTCTATTTTGGAAGGTTCTTGTCAAAGAATTGACAGAAGAATTGAAATCTCTCTAAAAAAGTGTTTATTAGATGGTTTTCCTAGATTCAGTATTTTGATTTAATTTTCAGGCTCATTTAGAAAATAAGCCTGGCTAATCTTCATACTGACTGTATAACTGAATGAACTGGCTCAACCAATAGACTTGACTTCTGCATCATTAAACTTTTCTTCGAGTTTCTTCTTTCTCTTTTATTCATCAACTCTGCCTCCTTCCCTTTATGGTTTCTTAATTGTTGACTCATAGCTTACACTTCTTAAACTATAAGCTTCATTTAGGTAGAGGCCACGTCTTTCTCCACCCTTGCTCTGTCTGCATTGCCTAAATATATAATAAATAATTGTTAGATAAATAGCAAAGTTGGAAGATTAAATCTGGCACATGAATATACGTAACAGTACTCTATTCTGAATCCCACAATATGAATGTCACATTTGCTAATCACAAGTTATTTATTTAAAAACTCTGTCTAATCAAAATACAAACTACATTTAACTATACACTGAACTAAAAATTTTTTTTTTTGGCTAAAATAAATTATCCAAAAATGGGACTGAAAGAAAATATGAGTTCTTTAATAATATGGAGTTGGACTTAAAGTGAAATAGATTGTATTTATTTTGAAGGAGAGTCACATGAGTTCCCTGCTTGGTAAGAATTTTCTTTTCTCCTTCAGACATTTTAAGAAATAGGAAGACCCTTGGATTGACTCATTTTGAAATACATGGTCAATATGTCTGATTTTAGCTAATAAAGTGCTTTAGCCCTTTCCTTTCATTTTAGAAGTAAGAGCCAGAGTTTTGTTGGGTTACAGTAACTTACACACACCATGCAAAAGCTACTGTTTTGTGTGAATGCCCTAGAGAACTCTGGAATAGTCTGTGTTCATTCCTATAATCAATAGGTCACAAATCCCAGGCCATCACCAAAAATGTTATTTTTATAGTAAATATTAAAAGAAATCTGTTTAACTTGAGTTTCCTAATATAATTACCATTTGTCATTCAAGTCAATTAAATAACTGAATTAATTATACTTATATACCAAAGTAAAAAACAATTAAGGACAGTATTTGTGGAGTTTTCAATTATGGTAATTTTTTGTTATTCCCTAAATAAGGAAGTACTTTCTTATAAGGCATCTCTGTTCATTGTCTATTCATTAGGTGAGTGGAAAGCTTGATATTCCAATTAGAGGTGTCCCAATTTCTGCCTAAAATAGCATTTTCTTGTTTGTTTATGTTCTAGCTCTGTCCTTTTGGATACTCAATCAAATTGAAGGTTCAGACTTCTTTTCATAATTGTTGCTTCCTTTCAAGGATATACCTCCCCCCCTCAAGATGGTTTCTGAATTTAGATGCAAGTTCAATAAACCACCATGCGCCATTGGGAAAAGAGGTCCATAGTTTATATGTAGGTCCTTGTGTGCTGCCCTGGATCCTCCCAGCCCTCTAAGAACATGCTCCCTGTCTGCATGACTACTGGGTAGCCTCTGGCATCTGGTTATGTCAGCAGCTGATGCATAAGTTATCCTGCCTGCTCTCTGGATTTTAGCCTTATCTTGCCTCAACCTCTGGAGAAAAATTTGTGATCAGTACAATTCACAGTGTTTTTTCTTGGCTCATGTTGGGCCTACCGGACTCTCCCTGGCACCCCAACCCTGGGCTCCATGTTGGCTTTCAAACCCTGACACTTCCAGCCACTGGCTCAGGCTGCCCACCTCATAGCCTTCACTATGTTAAAGAATTCATTTTTCTTTTAACAAAATTCAAATTTCTAGACTGTTGATTCACTGCAGTCTAAATATAAGGGTATCTTTGGTGCCCAATGCAATAACTTCTTGACTTTAGACTCCATCTGTTCTTCCCCTAAAGTGCTAAGACATATTGATTCACTCAGCGAGGAGGCACAGGAAATCACACGATTTTTAACAAAAAGAAAAAAAAACATGTTTGGGAACAGAAAATTTCACAAAAGAAGTTAAGTTGATTGGCCCTATGCTGAAAACTAAAACTGGGTAGGACAAAAAATATTTTTAAGAAGTCTTTTAGAATGGGGTGGCATGGCTCAAGGAGTAGGGCGCCAGCCCCATATACTGGAGGTGGCAGTTTCAAACCCAGCCCCAGCCAAAACTGCAAAAAAAAAAAAAAAAAAAAAATCTTTTAGAAAGTGTCATTGACCTAGCAATAAAGTAAGACATACCAGAGAACTGGAAAGATATGCAGAATGCTGAACCTGACTTTTTCTGGAGGGAATTCACTAACCTCCAAAGAAGTTAAGTTTCTGCTTCCACAGTCTTACAAGAGGAGAGATCAGGAGACAAATTCCAGAGTTCAGCAAGGTGGGAAGTCAAATAGGAGATCTCTCTTCATAAAACAGGAATCACAATAGGCTACCCTTTGCTGAAAAGGTAAACCAGAGATAACATCTTTCCAGGTGGTTGAAGGTAAATAGATTACCTCAAATATTTTTGCTATGTGAAGAAAAATAAGCTTCATTGAGGATTCATACCATAGACTGATCCTTGCTTGGAGTTGAAATCATATTAGACAGAGATGAAGAAAACAATAATAATCTGGAAGAAAAATGTCTGAAAATATGATGTTAAAATGCATGATAAATATGCAAAGAGATGAAAACTATGGAACAGAAGTTAAGAGACAGGGAGATCCAAAATGAGGCGCTCTGGCATACACCAGAATTAAAGGAATATAAGAACAAGAATATCTGATGAGTGATGAGTTCCAGAAATTATGGAAGGTACAAATTCAGAGATTCAGGAACCCCAAAGAATCCAAAGCAAGATCAATAAAAAGAAATCTCTCAGATACATTGTGGTGAAACTATAGAATACCAAAGAAAAACGAAGATGAAAAGCAGGAAGAGGTTCAGAGCCCATATCTCAGTGGTTAGGGTGCTGGCCACATACTCAGGGGCTGGCAGGTTCAAACCCAGCCCGGGCCTGCTAAATAATAATGACAACTACAGCAAAAAAAAATAGCCTGGCATTGTGGTAGGCACCTGTAGTACCAGCTACTTTGGAGGCTGAGGCAGAGAATTGCTTAAGCCCAAGAGTTAAAGGTTGCTGTGAGCTGTGACACCATGGCATTTTATGGAGGGCAGTATAGTGAGACTCTGTCTCAGAAAAACAAACAGACAAACCAAAAAAAAAAGGCAGGAAGAGAAAAAAGATAGTTACCTTCAAAGAAATAACATTTAAAATGATAGCTCACTTCTCTGTAACAACTATGGAAATTAGAAGTCAGTGGTGATTATTTTTAGTTTGCTAAGTGAAAGTACCTTACCCAAATGAGGGAAAAATAATGATATTCTCGGATAGGTAAAAACTGAAAGAGTTTGCCTTCAATAAATAAAATAAGGATGTACTAAGTAGAAAGAACGTAGTCCCAGGTAGAAGGACTGAGACATAAGAAGGAATTATAACAAGAAGAAGGACACATTTGAAATAAGTCTAATACATACGGACTACACACAATAATGTTGATATCTTATGGAAATTTTTTAAGTAATAAAATTAAAATCCAAAACAATAATAGCATATAAGTCAAAAATCATGATTGAAGTTAAAAGTTTCTAATCTTCTTGATCATTTGAGAGAAGAGTAAATATATTTAACTTTAGATTTTTATCATTTATGCATGAAAAGTAAAACATTCAGAGTAACAACAACAAAAAAAAGACTGGAAAGAGAGGGTATAACTTCCAAACTAGCAGATGAGAAAAATATAATGGGAAAAAAAATCAATCTAGAAGAATACAAGAATGAGGGAAAAATGCACAGAAAAGTCAAAGCAAGTATAAACAATAATCCAAATACAGTGTAAAGTCATAATTACAATAAATAGAGGAAACCAAATACTTTAGGTTAGAGACCAATATTGTTAGACATTTTTTTTACTTGACTATATTAGCTGCTTACTGGGGACACTTCTAAAACAAAAGAATACACAAACAGATATTAAAAGGATGGAAAAAAGATATGCAAGGCTAATAATAACCAAGGGAAAATTGAGATGTTTCTGTTAGTATTGGATAAATGAGACGTTTACAAGAGTTAGGATTTCCACATAATGATAAAAGTTTCAGTTTACAGGGAGATTTAGTATTTTGAACATTCATATGCCTATGAATTAAATTTTAAAATATATAAAGTAAAATTTGATAGACTTTAAGAAGAAATAGATAAATTTGTCTCCATAATGGAAAACTTTAATCACATCTTTGTAATAAATTGATGAAAAAAAAGAATTAGCAGGATTGATCTCTTGCACCAACAATCACAATTCAAAAGCTTCATGGAAGTTTTCAGAAGGATCAAAACATACTGGACCTGAAAGTAAGTCTTAACAGCCACTTGTTATACTAAAAACACAACCTCGTTTAGTTGGCCACTAGGAAGGACTGGCCACATGTAGGTAAGCTTGTTCCATAGAGGATTTTCAACTCTGGAATGTTTCCACTGGTCTGGCTTACTGGTCCCTTCATGTTTTATGGCCCACCTAAAATAAAACAAAAGATAAAAAGAATTAAGCCAGGTTAAATATCACTTTAAAATATTCACTGTATTCATTGAGTACTTGCTATATACTAGGCAAAAACCTAGTTTGAATTAAAAACCCAAATCTGATGTGCTATTTATAAGAGACACAAATGAAAGTAATTAACAAATTAAAGAATAAAGGCTGAAATCAGGAAAACATACTTAAATTAAGGCAAAATTGGCAGTGTTATACTAGACAGTGGAATTTGAAATAAAAAGCAATAAGAGACACAAATGAAAGTTACTAACAAATAAAAGAATAAAGTCTGCAGTCAGGAAAACATGCTTAAATTAAGGCAAAATTGGCAGTGTTATACTAGACAGTGGAATTTGAGATAAAAAGCAAAGTAGAATAAAAGTAATTTTCTAGTAATAATGACAAATGACAATAGTAATGTAAAAAAGTCAAGCAAAACTAAATTTAGACATTCAAAAATAAACTGATATATAATTATTATAGGAGACATAACTAATAGGTTATAAACTATCAGGTAATTTTTTAAAGTAATAAATAAGGACATAAAATATGACTTATATAATCAATACATGTACTGTAGCATGCTAACAGAAATATCTTTCTCGAAAGTTCATGGAATATTTGTAGCATCTGCAACATATTCACATAGTGAACTTTAAGACAGTTTTAAAATAAAAATTGAAGAAGCCACATATTGTGCCAAATGACAGAATCAAATTAGATATAAATGAAAAGTTTAAATTTTATAATTTCAACCACATAATTAGGCAAACACATATTTTCTCTCCCAAACTTCTATTATATCAAACAGGGGAAAAAAAGTAATGTGATCATAGGTATTTCATAAGCAATGAAAATAACATACTTAAAAACCTACAGGGTACATATGGAATTATACTCAAAGGTAAATTTATAATATTAAAAAGTACTAATTTATTAAGAGCTATGGAAATTAATAAAGCATTCAACTCAATAATTTATTTTAAAATGTATATAAAGTTTTCCCATGGAAAATATATGGAGGAAAAATAATAAAGATTTGAATAGAAGTGATTTAGAAAATAGAACCTTAGTAGAATGTTCCAAAGAAATATTTTTGAATAAAAAACATAATAGCAAATGTCTTGCAAATAAATCTAGATGAATAAAAACACAACAAACAAAATAGTAAATTGAGCTAAATATTTAATATAGAAAATATTAAAAGTAATAGTATTAATAAATATAAAAATTCTGAAGAATAAATAAATTTCTTGGGAAGAAAAGATTTAACCATGTGGAATAGAAAATAGGAAACAGAAAACATGCTCCTGCTCATATCACCTTGCAGGGCATGGGACATAATTTTCATGCTATATAAAATATTCTAAACCATAAAGATGTAGAAAACTAGTTAACTCATCCCATGAAGGAAAAATAATGTTTATAACAAATTAAGGTAATCTAACAAATCCCTGGCAATCTAAGAAGAAATATAGTAATCTTACTTATAATCAAAGATGTAAAATTCCTAAATCAAAATTAGCCAAAAAAATTAACATTGGCAAGAATATAATCACAGTAGCTAAAAAATACAGATCCTAGAAATGAAATGATGAACATTTATTAGAGTAATATGTTATGAATCAGTGCATGAGAATACAGAAGTAGTGTGTCACCTATAATTTTGTAGCACACATGATTTTCACCTGAACCTAAAAGTTTTCTGAGATCACCCCAGTCCTGTCAGAACCATCCACAGTACTCAACTTTATGATCAATGATCAGGTTTCCCAGAAGCTTGCTGGAACTTCATGGAACCAGAACACCAGGAAAAACTTGTTCCTTACCAGCACAGAACCAGCAGGAACCTCTCTGAGCGCTCTGAGAGGCAGGGTAGTGGTGGAACACAGCAATTTTTTTAGTATGCCTTGTTTTCTCACATCTCGTAGATCCCCACCCTCTCACTACTGCCTCCCTTGTTTCTATTTCTTGTATTTATGTTTCCTGCTCCAACAATTCCGCAACTCCATTAGATGCTCCTAAAGCAGCGGTTCTCAACCTTCCTAATGTTCCACAGGTTGCGAACCGCTGTCATAGAGCATTGGCTATAAATAAGAAATAAATACTCAATAACCCAAAATAAAATCTAAAGAAAAATGGAGAGTTCATTCATTCAGACAACATATTTGAGCTATTGGAATATTAATGAACAACTTCAGAAGGCAGCTGCTATTGCAGGCGAAAGTGACAGAACTTTCAGAACATATTTAGGTCACATCAATTTTATTTTATTTTTCTGAATACTTGGGTATCACCAGGGATCTGCTTCTTTTGAAACTTCTCTTGCTATAGTTTTATCACCTACACGCAAAGTTCTTCTAGGTCCAGAGGTGAAAAAGTTTACTTTCTGCTCCTTATGACTACTTTTAGACTACTGTTTCTCCATTCATTTCTAAAAATCCCCAGTTACATTGCAGCACATATCAATAGACCATAATACCTATTACCCTCTCCTGATGCATTCTTACCAGTTCTCCTCTATCCTCCCTTCTCATTTATTGAAGACTTCATCATTCTTGTCTACTTTTGTTCTCTCCTCCTTTGCTCCTATAATCACTCAATATCTTTCAATATCTAAGTAGGTAATGCATTCTGATCTCTCAGTGCCTTTAGTGATCTTAATCCCTTTTTAGATTCAGCCTATCCTTCTCGAGGACATAACCTCAAATTGGTCATAATAGATAACTGCACCACTTCTAAAATCACAATTTCAAAAACCCCACCTCTCACCACTGCCTCCCTGTTTTCTAGTTCGTGTATTTATGTATCCCTATTCCAACAATTCCTCAACTCCACTCCAGGCCATTGCATCTGGAGCTCCAGGCCTTTGCATCTATCACCTTTTCATACTACATAGCCAGGTCAACTGTCCTCTTTGTACTTAGCTAAGATTCATAGTCCAGTTTTATAGCCACTTTCTTGCCCTCACTCACAACCCTTTGCCCCTTCTTCCTTTGTACAAACTTGGAAAAATATGAACCAATATTGGTTAAGTCCAACGCTCTACCTATTCGAAGTCTGTAACTCAACAGTGGTTGGAGAAAAACACACAAAGAATGTATTCTCCAATCACTTCTCATGTGTTTTCACATAAATGAAATCATTGTAAGTCAATACACGCAATGAGGGTAGGAGGGAGATGGATAAATTTTGAGAATTTAGGAACTTTTTTGGTTGTCATGATAATTAAGAGGACACTCCTACCATTTAACTGGCTGGTGACCAAGAATACCAAAAATCCTTCAAAGTATGGAAAAGTTTTATCATGTATCACATGGACTTTCAAATTTCCCCCTGAGCATTTATGTAGGTAAAAATGTATTGATCTGAGTCTAAAACCAACTATGTTTCACAAAGAACACAGTATTTTTTGCACTGATTTTTCTAGGAATTCAACTCCCTCCAATATCTCAAAGAGGAAAGGTCTACTTTATTTTTTCCTATTGTTCATTCTTTACAAAAAATCACATCCTTAATAGCACTGTCATTTATGATATTTTTATCAGCAATACAACACAATAGTATCCTTTGGTATTTGTAGTTCACACATTCAGGTAATTCTATGTATAGGGGCAAGTATCTGCAAACTTAATAATGTCTAGTATAGCTGTGCTGAGAATTTATATTGTGGTGCATTACTTTTACTTTAAAGTTATTTTTCTTGTATCACCATTATTATTACTGATCAGGCATTTTTTAAAAAAATCATATTAGTGGGTGGGTTATCTTGACTATGAACTTTATTTTATAGCTAGTAAATAAGTCTACAAAATACTTACATGGTACCATGATATCTGATAGTTTTGACAACTATTGTTTTAAATTTACAACCACAAACCTCAAGCAGACCCTTAGGACTTCTGGGCCATCTCACTGCTTCCCCTTGAATCCAACCTTTTCAGGGGGACATCCTTTCTTTCTCATCAAACCTCTCACCCCTCTTGCCCACTTCTTGATGCCTGATGTAGGCCTCCTCATTTCACTGAGATAATAAAAGTGGTCAGAAAAGACTTTCTTCATCCTTCTACCAGCAAATCTACCAAGCTCCCAGCCTCTGTTTCCATCTGCTATGCCTTCCCTTCTGGTACAACAGAGCTGTCTATAGTCTGATGGAGGCCAGCACTTCTATTTGTACCCCCTGATCCTTATCCTCACTCATCCTGGACTTTGCTTCTGTCATGCACAAATGATTTTCCTTCCCTTCTGGGTCAGTCCATCTGCACGACAATGTCAGATCCTCAGACATCTTAAAATTTAAAAGAAGAATCCTTTCTATGCTCTCCATCCATCTCTGGTTGTTGCCTTATTTCTTTGTGTCCCTTTGTAGCAAATGCCTTTAAAGATTCATCTCTTTTTCTTTTTCCTTTCTCTCTTAAACCAATTCCAGTTAGATTTTTCACCTATGAAACTCCAATTGGTCATTGGTCTTCACTTTAACAAAGCCAAAGGTCATGACTTAAGACATTATCTGAACTAACAGCAGCATCCGACAAAGAATTATTCCATCTTTCTGATCTGGCAGATTCAATGGCACTGAAGGTATTTGAAGCTAAAATGTGTGGGGTCTGTGGTAAGCCCAATAAGAGATATGCAGTGTGGACTAAGGTTCTTGAGTAAGACCATGTTCTTTGACGCAGAGACAACTGTGTTTCTGAAAAATAATTTCCGGTATATTGAAAAGCTGTTTCTGAGACGAAGAACTAGAACATGCACCATGAAGGAACTATGAAAACTAAGTCACCCATTAGCCTGGCTGAGCGTTGTGATATTCTTCATGACATATGATAAGACAGTGCAGCTACACTCTGTTGTACATGGAAGTGATGCATTTAGAATCAGGCTCAAGAAAATCCAAAAAGCATCAGTCTTTTGCATTAACTTCTCTCCCTTAACTTACTCCTATGACCTTAAGAGTCTTTCTCAACAACAGTTTGACAAATTATAGAAGAATTTAAGCCTGGTTCACAAAACATGGCTTTGAAAGAGGTCAAGTGTGATATCTTAGCATTGATCAGATGGATTACTGCTACATGACAGTTACACTTCGGTGTGACTCTGAAAGACAGTGGTAAAAAAAAATTGTCCCATTAGGCTGACATGTGAGTAAAATATTTGGTCATCTAATTTTTGGTTTGTTTTTTTCAAATTTCAGAATATTATAGGAGTGCAAAAGTTTTTGGTTGTATGAATTGCTTTTGTACAGTTTAGGTCAAAGTTATAAGTGTGCCCATCACCGTGATAGTATGTATTGTGCCCGTTAGGTGTGAATTTACCCTCCCCTTCCACCACCTGTTGTTTTTCTCTTCAGTTTTACTACCAGATGCGCACCAGGGTGTTGACTAGTTCCAATTTAATAGTGAGTACATGTGGCGTTTGTTTTCCCATTCTTATGATACTTCACTTAGAAGAAGTGG
The DNA here is from genome assembly GCA_963573935.1 of Arctocebus calabarensis. NCBI lineage: Eukaryota > Metazoa > Chordata > Mammalia > Primates > Lorisidae > Arctocebus > Arctocebus calabarensis. The sequence goes on from CAUYON010011191.1 coordinate 14,337, forward strand.
TTTCTAGTTGTCTCAGGTTGTTACAAAAGGTATTGGTGCACCAATTTTTACTGGCCATTTTTTACTGGTGTAAAAGTCCATGGTATACATATACCACATCTTATTAATCCACTCATGTTTTGATAAGCACATGGATTGATTCTACATCTTTATGATTGTAAATTGTGTTGCAATAAACATTCAAATGCACATGTCTTTTTGATAAAATGACTTTTTTTTTCCTTTGGGTAAATACCCAATAGTGGGATTGCTAGATCAAAAGGAAGGCCTACTTTTGTTTCTTTGAAGTATTTCCACACAACTTTTCATAGAGGCTGTACTAGTTTTCAGTCCCACCAACAGAATATAAGTGTTCCTTTCTGTCCACATCCACTCCAGCATTTGTTGTTTGGGATTTTTTTTGATAAAAGACATTCTCACTGGAGTTAGGTGATACTCACTGTAGATTTGATTTGTTTTTCCCTGATGATTAGAGATGCTGAGTATTTTTTCATATTTATTACCCATTACTCTATCTTCTTTTGAAAAGCTTCTGTTCACATCTTTTGCCCATTTTTTTCTGGGGTTGTTTGGGGCTTTTTTCTTGATGCTTTGCTTGCGTTCTTTATAGATTCTGTTTATCGAATGTATAGCACGCAAATATTTTCTTCCATTCTGTAGATTGTATATTCACTCCCTTAATTGTTTCCTTGTCTGTGCAGAAGCTTTTAAATTTTACCAGGGCCCATTTATTAGTTTTTCTTGCTGCTGTGATTGCCTTTGGGGTTTTCTTCATAAATTGTTTGGATAAACTAATGTCTATCAGGGTTTTCCCAACATTTTCTTGTAGAATTCTTGTAGTTTCATGCCTTAGGTTTAAATGTTATCCATTGAAATTAATTTTTTTGAGTGGTGCGAGGAATGAATACTGTTTCAATATTCTACATTTGGCTATCCAATTTTTCCAGCACTACTTAGTGAATATGGCTTCTTTCCCCCAGTGTAAGCTATTGTCTACTTTTTCAACAATGAGATAGCATATGAGGATAGTTTTATATCTAGGGTTTTCTTTTCTGAACCATTGGCCTATTTTTCTGTTCTTATCCCTGTATGACACTGTTTTGGTTAGTATAGCCTTATAGTATGGCATAGTGATGCCTTCCAATTTGTCCTTTTTGTTTAAGGTTGCTTTGGCTACTCAGGCTCTTTTCTTGCTCCATATGAAACATAGAATTATTTTTTTCTAGATCTGAAACAAATGCTATTGGTATTTTAATGGGGATTGCACTGAATCCATAGATCACTTTGGGTAGGTAGCATAGACATTTCAACAATGTTGATTCTGCCAATCCATGAGTATGATTAATTTTTCATTTGTTTATATCCTCTCCAGTTTTCTTTCTCAGTAACTCATAGTTCTCCCTATACAGGTATTTTATCTCCTTAATTAAATATATTTCTAGATATTTTTATTTTCTTTGTTGCTTTTGTGAAAGGTATTGAGTCTCTGGCTTGATTCTCAGACTAATAGTTGTTGGTATATATGAATGCTATTGATTTGTGTATATTGATTTTGTAACCTGAGACTGTCGAATTTATTTATCAATTCTAGGAGTCTTTTGGCAGAATCTTTGGAGTTTTCAAAATATAAGATCATATTGTCAGCAAAACATGATAAGTTGGCCTCTTCTGTCTTCATTTGGATACCCTTTATTTCTTTCTCTTTTCTGATTGCTAAGGCTAGGACTTCCAGCATTATGCTGAAAAGAAGTAGTGACAGTGGACAACCATGTCTAGTTCAGAGCTAACCAGAATTCTTTCAGTTTTTCCCCATTCGGTATGATATTGGCTGTGGGTTTGTTGTATACAGTTTTTATAGCTGTGGGTTTTTTGTATACGTTTTTGAGGTATATACCATCTATGTCTATTTTGTTAGGATTTCTTATCATAAAATGGTACTTAATTTTGTCAAAAGCTTTCTCTGAGTCTATTGAGATGATTATATGGTCTATGTTTTCTAAGCAAACACATCCCCTGGGACGAAGCCCACTTGGCCATGGTGGATTATTTTTTTTATATATCCTGCTGAATTCACGCTGTTAGAATTTTATTGAGAATTATTACACCTGTATTCATAAGGGATATTAGCCTTCTCCTTCTCCTTCTCTCTCCTTCTTTTTTTTGCATCCTTTCCTGGATTTGGTATCAAGGTGATATTGGCTTTGTAGAACAATTAGGAGAGAATTCCTTCACTCTTGATGTTATGAAATAATTTCTGCAGTAGAGGTATCAGATCCTCTGTGTGAGTCTGGTAAAATTGTGAAACCATGAATTTTTTTCATTGGAAGTTTTTTTATGTCTGCTTCAGTTTTATCACATGCTATTGATCTATTTAGGAGTTCTAGTTCTTCCTGATTGTACCTGAGCTGCTGTATTTCTAACAATTTGTCAATTTCCTCAGTGTTTTTCTGAGCATAGAGGTTTTTATAGTATTTAGGGATGATGTTTTGTATTTCTATGGTATCATTCATAATATTGGCTTTTTAATTTCTTATTGGACTTATTAAGATGTTTTCTTTTCTGTTTATCTTTTCAAATAACCAACTTTTGTTTCATTAATCTTCTGTATAATTGTTTTGTTATGGATTTCATTTAGTTGTGCTCTGATCTCAGTTATTGCTTTTCTCTTCTTTTTATAATTTCTTGAGATGATTCATTAGATTGTTGGTTTGCAATATCTAGAAGGGGGTTGTCGGAGGCAAGAGATTCGCTTGAGCCCAGGAATTGGAGGTTGCTGTGAGCTATGATGCCACGGCATTCTATCCAGGGTGACAGCTTGAGGCTCTGTCTCAAAAAAAAAAAAAAAAATTAAGAAGCATCAATCAAGGAGCATTCATCACTGAAGAGGTTCTACAATCAAGTGGGAAGGATGCTTCAAGGGTCTCTTTCAGAATGTTTATCCATTTCCTAATATCACTCACAAAATTGTCTCAGATGGAGGGACCCATTTTACAACAAAGGAGGTGGAATAGTGAACCACAGGACTCATTTGGCTTACATTGTATGTTATCACCTAGAAGCAGCTGGCCTAATAGAAGAAAGGCCTTAACATCTGAAGTAAGACTCTATCTTGGGAATACACTTGGAGGGGTGAGGTGCTATTCTAAACGATCAGTAGATACACTGATCCCAGCAACATATTGTGTTGTAATCTCAATAGCTAGAATGTGTTGGTTCAGAAACCAATTTTAGAGGGAGGATTGGTCCTTCTTCCTGTCAATTCCAGTGGACCTACTTAAAAGCTCCTTCTTCCAAACCCTTAGGCTTTTCTGGGTTAGGGTACTGACTTTCATTGTGGAAATACTTCTGCTAGGGGATACAATACTTCTGCTAGTTGACCTAGGGGAGCTTTAGTTTTACCTGTTCACTTCGGTTTCTTCATATCAGCAGATTAGCAGGCCAATAAAGGGTTTAACTCTTTCAATAGAAGAATGTATCTGGATTACCATGGGATTGAATTTCTCTCCTACAGTTTGCTTCAGAGGAAGCAAAGATCTGAAAAACAAAGGTTACCTTGGGGCAACTCTTAGTGTTACAAAGCTCAGTGAAAAGAATGAATGAGCAATTGAGCAGTCACAGTCTGATGTGGGCAAGTAATTTAAGGCTTGAGACTTCTCGAAGATAAAGTTCTGGGTAAAGTAACTCAGACTAGCCAAAGCACTGGCCAAGAATAAGAGGAATCTAAAATGGATGGAAGAGGAGAGAGTTGATGCCTATCAATTAGAATCTTAGGACCAATTGCAGCAATAGGTATTTAGTCTTGATTGATAATCCATTTCAAGTCAGATGACCAGATTGAAGTACTAACCTATTACTTCCCCTCCTGAGACATATCTGAGCATATTTTGTTCTCCTATGAGATCTGGATATGGTTAGAGATACAAGTGGATCCGACTGTCATAAGAGATGGATTCTCCTGGGTCCAGTTAATGTGGCTCTCCAAATTTTCTCATCCCGTCCACCTCCCTACTCATATGCTCATTGGAGATCCCTGTCCACCACTGTGTTCACTTCTTCTACCAGCACCAACTCTTTCATTCACTTCCAGAAAGATGGGCAGGCTTTGGCACAGCCTCCTTCAGACTTACTGAATTAGGAGCTGGAGTGGCTCCATTACTCAGGGCTAACTAGTCCACTTCAGGACTTAAAAGAAACAGTGCCCCAAGGGGCATGAGCTCGGGCTTCCCCAGGGATTTCCTAAAAGGTCCAGAAGAGATCAGTAAGGTAACCTAGAAACAAGGGGAAGTCAATTATTTATGGGGCAAACTTTGACTAATTAGAATTCAGAGACAAGAGGAATCAGCATTTCCCTTCCTCACCACTATTGTGAGTTCTAAAAGCCTAAGTGGAAGGGGTTCCAAGTGAGTTTGCTTTAGAAACTACTGCCAAATCTGTAATACTCCAACTAGCCCTTGATTTCCCTCCTTCCCTGCCCTCACTTTCATTTTTTACTTTTGCTGACTTGGTTTTGCACCTCCTAAGAAAACCTACCTTATAAACTTTACCCCAGGCTATTGCTTACCAGGAAATTAGAATTAAAATGCCAAAAACAGGGGTGGGGGACAATTTGAATCTCTAGTGGACCATTCTCTCAGGTAGGGTACCTTGCCATAAAAAAGTCTACGTGGAGTCTAAATACTCTTCCGGCCAGAATGTTGAGTGTGGAAGATAAGATTAATCTTGAAGTGTTAGGATTTAAAACTAAAACAACTCTATGTATATAGCATAGTCATAACTTACATAAGCACAAGGTATGAATATAAAATCACTTTTTAGTTTACTTCTAAAGTTTTCCATCCTCTGATTGCAGTGCCTATGTAACTTCAGCCCATCAGGGTGCCTTTAAAATAAGCTGGTCAAGTTCAACTTATACTGTTAATAAACATTCACATAGAGCAAAGGCCATTAGACTGAAGAGTTCTGGCACAGCATGAGCTTTTATGTAAAAGCAATAGACCTTTTAATGTTCTGCTTTATAAATGAAAAGCTGACAGACCCTTAACTGTAATGACACTAGCAGGCACAGCTATAATGACAGTACATGTGTGTAACATAAATTAGAACTTTATAGCATCAGTAAGGTCTCTGGAATCCTACTTCTTAAAAGCTAGCACTAGGTGGAGATAGTGACTCATGCAATGCTTGCATACAGTCTTTTTTTTTTGTCTCTGGAGAATGTCTATTTATATTTTTCATTTTGCTTTTCACTGTGGTGTTCTTGAATAATTGGTACATTATATAAAACAACACATCTTAGGCTTTGGAAGGATTTACTTGAAAACACAATTATGTATATACCCATTATGTATATACTCCATGCCCCACAAAGTAGCCAAATAAGGTGAAAAGGCAATGTTATTTATTTTAAATAGCATCTTTATTAATTTTACCTTTCTATTAAAGGTAAAATGTTATTTATTATACTTTATAAATATCTATATCCATGGGTAGGATTATAACCAAAGTTATAATACCCTCCCAGATTCATCTGAACCTAAAAGAACAAAATTAGGCTTGTTTTTCAATATTTTGATTGATACCACCTCTCTCTAAACCGAAATCCAGAATTGATTATATCAATTTTAATTTGATTAATAGAGTCACAATTCTACTACAGTGCTCTATCCAATTAATCTTTTAAAGTAACAAAAGGCAAACCACTTTACATAGTTTTCAGAGTCCAGTGCCTTTGGTGGTACTAAAATATTGTGGCAGACTATAAAAAATTTGTGCAAGACTATATACACTGTGACAAAAAAATATTATTTAGTACTCTTGGAAGTCAATGGTAAAATAAAAACCAAACTAAATGTGTCCCAGTTGAAGAGAAATAGTCTTTTCATATTCCATCAGGACAAAATTATATTATTTCCAACAATGTAATGAACATAGTAATAAAATGACACAGTATATAATTTGGATCTGGTACAGTAAATAATAGATACTCCAGCAAATTCCAACTCAAATCAGCAGTGTTTAGCAAAAATGCATGTAAAAATGATCAGATTCATATCCCATAAGGGTAAAAGAAACTCTAAAATTTGTTTTTCTAATAGGGCCTATTTATTTAGCTGATCATTTTTTAGGATTATCTAAATCAAAAATAATATCACTCATAATTAATCTTTAATTAATTTAGAATTGCATGATTTCTCAAAAACAGTAAACATGTTATTTATCAGCATAATAATATATTTCATGTAATGATTTTTTTTTATTTTTGGGGATTCATTTAGGGTACATAGAAGCAGGTTACATTAATTGCTTTTGTTAGATAAGGACTCTCTTATATTTGTGTTATATAATGATTTTTATAGAATTTAGTTATAAGACTAATTTTAAACACCTTATCACTAAAAAAGAAAAGGATAAGAGAAGAAAACATGCAGATCATAAAATAATATTAATGATAACAATGACTTACTTTGATGGGAATTGATAGTAACCCAACAAAATCTTATGGATATGATTGTTTTGAAGTTTTTCAAGGTTTTTAGACAGGGAAGAAATCATTCAAAATTGGTAACTATATAGACAAGCTTATCTTAATTAAATACTATGTAAGGATTAAAAGATTAGGTGCGTTGCTGGAAATTTGAATACAACAAATATTACTTCCTCCTTTTCATCAGTACTATTAAACTAAAGGCAAATTTAATAGCTTGTGAAAATAATTATTTTTAAGATTTAAACTTTAAATAACCTTACCCCAACAGAAACAAGATTAGATCATTAGAAACTTGTGACCAAACTTTATAAAGATCAAGTAATTTTTGCAAATTAAATACTATTCTACTTTAATTCTGGGGTATTTTATACAAATACACATACAGTTGAAATTTGTTCATCTACCTGGGGAATCCCTTTACCCCTTATCTTTTCATTATTTTAATAACTAGTAAATTACTTAAATCATAGATGGGATTTTAACGTCAACTAAGTGTTAAGAACAAGAATGCTATAAGCATGATCTATTTTGCATAACTAGGAATTTCCAGGAATAAAAAGTCATTTCAATGATGACATTGCAAAGAATAGTTATTCCATCATAATTGTCATAATTTTATATTATATCCCTCACTAATCCCCCAACAAAATCTAACGTTATTTTTTTAAAAATTGATTATAAAAAATGGTACATTAATGATAATTGAGATCAGTACAAATATATTTAGTCTAGAAAAATAAATGGATACACAGGTGGATATAAAGCTAGTACTGACATCTTTTGGAAGTTTGTTTTTTAAAATAAGCCTTTTACCTACTCTATTTTGTTTTGTTTTGCTAGTTGCTTGAGCTTCCTGGTTATTTAGATTCTAGATACATAAGAGTAATCTATATTCAGCACTAAAAACCTATCATTATCTCCCATAGTCAGAGAGTTTCATACTTGGTGTAAAAGCAAAACACTCTTTGCAACTACAGTAAAATCTCTCCCAAATGCAAGATTTGTAAACAAAAAACCATCCTCCTTCAACAATACCTGTGATGAGGGAACCCCATGCGATCTTTGAATTCTTCTTTCTTTTTTCTTTTTTGAGACAGAGCCTTACTTTCTTGCCCTTGGTAGAGTGCCATGGCTTCATAGCTCACAGCAACCTTAAACTCTGGGGCTCAAGTGATGCTCTTGCCTCAGCCTCCCAAATAGCTGGGACTATAGGTGCCCACCACAACACCCAGCTATAATCAGGCTGGTCTTGAACTCCTGAGCTCAAGTAATCCACCCACTTTGGTCTCCCATAGTGCCTGGATTATAAGTGTGAGCCACCACACTCTGCCTTTGAATCCTTGAATCTGTTGCACTTATCACCTATCTGGGTTTGATAGTTTAGCTTTGGTATCTTGGATCTTTGATGTATAAACTCTCTGAAGTTTCTGTATCTATTTTTACATAAGAAAGGAAAGTTAGTGCCACTTTTCTTTCCTCAGCTCTAAACAAGACATTACGGGAAATTCAAAAGAAGCATAAGAAGGCTTCTATCCTCTGGAAAGTTACAGCATTCAGGAAGAAGCAAAGATTATGTGCCTGGGAAAACTTTTGAACACAATACAAGATATAATATAACAATAAGAAAGGAAATGGCACTTTCAACAATAGTTATAACAGGTAACCTAGAAGACAAGAAAACGTGAGATTTTATTATAGAAAGAAGCCATGTGGAAGAAAATCCTTGAAAGATGCATGAATTTTGTATACATGGAGAATAAAGTGTTTAGGGTGGTGAAAAGGGAAGAAGAGAAGTGCCCTTGTAAGAGATCAAGGAAGAATACAATCTCTTGATATTATACAGTAATTCTAAAACATATGATTCTTTGCATAAAGAAAGAGTTCTGGCTAGAAGAGTGCTCAATCTACAGCAGTTCATTTCCTGGCCTCAGTCACATCAACTGATTTTGCTTAAAGTGTTGATTGGCTTTATGTATTCATATCACAAAGGAATACTTATCCCCGAAATCAACTGCCCCTTCCTATTCAGTAACAATAGATTCTTAGCTGTGCATATGGCTGACCAGCTAAACAAGAATTCTTTGCATTTACTCGTAGCCATGTTTCAAAGTTCCAGCCAAATGGGTTGTGAGTGAACCACTTACAGGCCTTACCCTTAAGTCAGCTGGACATGCACTAGCACCCTGCTCTCTTTTCTCTATCCCTAAGAGATGGCAAAAGCTGGAACAGCTACTTTAGATTCATGAGGGAAACCACATGATAAGAATGGCAGAGGCACTTACCAGCTCTACAGCATGACTTGTCTATAAACTAGCACGAGCTCCTGGGTAAAAGTAAATGTTCTGTCGCAGCAGCTTAGCCTCCAGACTCTCCAGTATAATCTTTCCATTGCCATGGTCTTTTACCATCTACTGTGCTTCTTCTGAATCTTTTACTGCTTGTTCTGCTATCTGCCTCTACCTCTAGGGAACTTGCACATGTTGTTGCCCCCACCAATAACTCATCTCTTTTCCATTTCTCATAGTTGTTTTCATCAACTCCTACTCTTTTTCTTCCTCTAATGTTCACCTACTGCTTTATCTAACAATCACTTTCTCTAAATTCTTCAAGAAATGTTTTTAGGGTGTGCCCCCACTTAACAGGCATGTTAGGGTATATGGCACCCCTCTTAGGGGTAGGACACAAATATGAGAGGAACGCTACCTAACCAATACAAACATTGCATAATGGATAGGGAAGAAATACTTACATATTTGTTATTGCTCAGTTGGTCCATATGAAGATTCTTCATAGGGTCCAGACACTATCTCAGGTTGAGGAACCATCTCTTTATCATTAATTTATGTGCCTTTATTGGCTAGTTTAATATCCTTCTCCCTCTTCCCCTCAAGAACATGTTTGTATTGACATAGTATAGATCTTCTTGCCTTTCCAGTTCCATGTACCATGCAATGCTGTCTACAGAATAATTCGTGATGCTGCTGCCTCCATCATGCTAACCATGAATACCCATGTACAATGACTTCCTCAAAGGTCAATACTGTGACCTCAAAGGGCTCCACTGATGATAACCAAATGCAAACTGGTTAAACCAATGCAAAACCGAGAATATGCTGGAAAATGTAAATGACAGTTTGTTTTCTAATCATATTAATTTTTAAAAATTTTTTTTGGAATTTTATACTATAACCTGACCAACATAAGTCCAATCATATCTTTTTAATTCTATCAGCTACCATCATTGCATTCTAGAATATGATTTCTTCCAATGTTAAACATACCCTGACCTTTACCACCAATGGGGAGGATAGATGAGGGACCAGTGGGCAGAATGAAATGATCAATCTCATTTGCACGAAGAATGTTCATCCTTCCTTCTGGATGGCTTAAAAACCAACAGGAGAGCATGTCATATCGATTAGAGGTAAGAAAGGATCCAATGTCTTGCTCAGATTTCATGGTCGTAATCTCTAAAGCCATCAAAAAATATAGGTGTGGCCACCCCCAGAGGTCTGTCAAACAGACAAGAGGCTTCAGACAGGGTGGGTGACTGTCCTGGATGCCACTGGACAGATGCACAAGATATAGCAAATCTACTACCATGCCCTGCTCAAGAGTGCTATAGACCAGAGGTGGTATTATCATTAGAACATTTATAGGAGAAAATCAATACATGAGCATATACACACAGCTCAAATCCAAGGATAGGCAACAAACTGTTCAAAGTCCAGAGCTCTGAACTTGTCCTGTGTCTGACATAAGTAAAAATCACGCCAAATCATCATGTCAGTACAGTTCTTGAGGCCTAGTGTCCATACCATAACACAAAAGAAATACTGTGCTGGCCAGCAGGAATTGTGGGAATGACCAACCCACAAGGCTACCATCTGGATCCAGAGCTTTTCAGGTTATCTGTATAATCCCACACTGTGGGTAGAGGATAACAAAATGCCTTAAAGGGGAGAAATTGGTATGGGATCCACACTGTCACAGTCCAGACTTAGAGAATCCTAGTCACCATAGGGGTCTTATAAATTTCAAAGCAGATACATTAAAGAGGCTCCTGAGGCTTGGGATTTTACTACCCCATGATTCTGTGGGTAGACATACAGAACCACCTTACACTAGGCAGGTGGATCCCCTGCCCCTTACTCAGAACAGGTCCAAAGATATTAGCAGTCATGAGGAATTGACTGATATCCTTTGGAAAGTATTTCCTCTTCAGAAATATTTCCCCAAACGGTTCTTAAGGTCTACAGACGGACCACTATGTGTCACATTTTAGTTTTGTGTCAAAAAAAAAAAAAATCCCAGAAAACAGATGAGAAAAAGAAAAGCAACTGAGACAGAAAGAATAACACAATAGAGATTCCATGTGAAAAGGACAAGAGAAGTTAGGTAAGGAAAAGAAATGATGACATGAGAGCACTGAGGTATGGGGAAACAATGAATATCAATAGGAAGTTCACAAATGTAATGGAATATTAAGGATCCTTTGTCTAAAGCCAGTATTGGGAAACATCATCTAACACATTTTCATCATCTACATTTATGCTGCTGGGTGCCAGGGATGCAAGATACTGAGTCAGTTTCTATCCCTGATGAGCCCAGGTATGGCAAGAAGGATGGACCAATGGAATAGATACCATTGACACAGGGGATCAGGGCAACCACAGTGTTTATAGAGAGTACTGCAAGGAACTAACCCCAGAGTCATTGATTCTTCCTGAAGGGTTTGAGAAGTCAACAAAGAGGAGGAAATGGGAAGTTGGTTCTCTAGGACTAGGAAGAGAATTCGGCCCATTGGACACACTCAGCTACCTATAAGCTAACGTAGACTACAGTAGTCCCTACCTTATTGTTTCACTTTCTGAAGTTTCAGTGACTTGAAATCAACCACAGTTAGAAAATATTAAACAGGCTTGGTGCCTGTGGCTCAACGGGCTGGGGCACCAGCCAAGTACACCTGAGCTGGCAGGTTCGAATCCAGCCCAGGCCCGCCAAACAACAATGATGGCTGCAACCAAAAAATGGCCGGGCATTGTGGTGGGCACCTGTGGTCCGAGCTACTTGGGAGCCAGAGGCAGGAGACTTGCTTGAGCCCAGGAACTGGAGGTTGCTGTGATCTGTGATGCCACAGCATTCTATCCAGGGTGACAACTTGAGGCTCTGTCTCAAAAAAAAAAAAGAAAAAGAAAAAAGAAAAGAAAATATTAAACAAAATTCAGAGACAGTTAAGGATTTTGAGATGGGGAGATTATCCTCATTTAAGGTATACCCTAAATGTAATCGCTAACATACTTATAAGAGAGAGGGAGACAGAAATTTGACAGTACAGAAAATATCATGTGACCACAAAAGCAAAGATTAGAGTGATATGGCTTCAAATGAAAGGATGCTGGCAGGCGCCAGAAGCTAAGAGGTAAGGAACGTATTGTCCACTAGAGGTTTGAGAGAGTATAGCCCCACTGATACCTTGGTTTCAGCTCAGAGATACTGATTTCAGATTTCTGGCATCCATAACTATGGGAGAATACATTTCTGTTGTTTTAAGCCACAAAGTGTGTGGTAATTTGTTATAGCAGTCATAGGAAACTAATTTTTAAAATAAGTTATATAGTACAACATCAATAGCTTTTGTGCTTGGACGTAAGTTTGTGAATGTAAAAACAGGACATTTTATAATTCATATTAGTGTATTTCTCTTCAGCTAGTCTTTTTTTAACCATAGATTTTGGGGAATACTTTTTTCTTCATTTCCTTTTATAAAACACAGTTGTAACTCCATTTAAAATTTTTTATTCCCTGTTTTTCTTTAAAACTAACTTAGAATATTTGCATTTCTTTTGCAACCTCATATTTTTCATTATCATTATTCTTAATACTTGCATATAGGTTTATAAGAGAGGGTATATATGATAATAACTAGAGGCATCTGGTACCTATCTCTTTCACAGAAAAGAACCAAAATAATAGTGAGTAGATTATCATACGTTACATTACCTAAGAGAGAGTACTGGAATTCAACAGAGAAGTGACAAGAAATGCCAAAAGCAGGGAAGGAGTGGGAAGTGAGGCATCAATCCCTGCTCAGCTGGGATTGACTAGAAGTCTGTGGAGGCTCCACATTGTGGGGAAAGGGTAAGTGAGTGATCCCCAGCAGTGCACATTCCCATAACACTCATGCAATCCTAGTCATGGGAGAGCCCCTCAACTCTCAGACTCTGAGGCTAGAATAGGGAGAAACATAGAAAGTGTGATGGTATTGCTCCAGGAAGGAGCTTACACTGGGTCTCACACACCCTCAAGTTCTAAGCAGGTACAGCATGGTGCCATTTTGAGAGCAAAATCTCTACCAGACTATATATCCTGCCCAGAGGTCCAAGAGCCATTGCATCTTCACATCCATGTAGTCCCAATGACATTCTCCACCTGCACCCATTACCAAGTCTGGCTGCTGCCAAGACGGAAGTATAAACCATCAGCAGTAACCCAGGCAGAAGACCCATGCTCATTTTATGCACCCTGAAGATAGACTACCACTCCCAGATGGCACTATTCCTGGCCGCTGTCACCAGTACCAAAGCACAAATCACTGGAGGCAACCACACCACCACTGGCAGATGGTTTGTATATTTATCTGCCTGTGCTCTGGGGACAAGCTACCCCACCCACAGCCACCACCTGGAGCCAAAGCTCATGCTCCCCAGGTGTCTGGCTAAGGCTACTGCCAATGAAAGCAGCACCATCATCTCCAGAAGCAGGGCTGAAGCAGAGTTACTGCCAAACTCACCTGAGAAATCTGCTCAGGATTACTCAGTCCCTACATATCTCAGCCAATGACTTCACATACCAGCAGGAGGACATTGAGAACAGTTCTGCCCAACCTCAGCCCCTACATATCTCAGACAGTGACTTCACATACCAGCAGGAGGATATTGAGAACAGTTCTGCCCAACCTAGCTCTGCTCTCTCCACTGCTCATGCACAGTACCCATACACACAACTGCTGGTGAAAGGACTGGTTTTCCCACCTCATTGCAGCCACTGCCAACACCAGTGTCCATAGCCTGGGAGGCAGAAAGTTATCCCCCACCACTACTCCCCAAGCTGGCTAGGAGACCATGGACCTGTCCACTTGCTAGATCCACTGCTGCCATTACTAGCACCCAAATGAGCCACTCAGAATCCAAAGAATCATACCACCTGAGCCTGCCAACACTGCCCACCCACCCAACATTATAGATATAAACAGCTTTGGGAGAAAGTTCTTCCCTACAAAAGCAAATTCAGAAAATTAGAAGAAGTGACTGTTACATGAGAGGCATAGCTATAAACGAGAAACATGAAAAAGTAAGGAAATATGAGACCTCCAAAGAAATACAATAATTCTCCAGCAACAAATTTCATGAAAAATAAATTTAATACCAAAACCCCCAAAATAATAATTAAATAAGCTTTAATTATTAAATTATTTAATTAAATAATTAAATAATGACATAAAAGAGAACACAAAACAAAACAAAGAAACCAGAAAAATAATTTAGAATATGAAGGAATAACTTATAAAGAATAGATATTATAACTGAACTAGAACTAGAATAGATATTATAACTGAACTAGAAATCCTAGAACTGAAGAATCCACTGCATTAAATCAAACAAAAAATGCATTTGAGAGCTTCAACAATAGACTAGATAAACCAGAAGAATTTTTGAACTTAAAGACAATTATTTTGAAATAATAGACAAAAATTTAAAAAGAACAAAAAAATTTTAAAGAGTATGTGACATATGGGATACCAAAAAAAAGACATGCTATACAAATTTTTGTACATTTTTGGTGTCTCAGATGCAGAAAGAAAACAAAAAGGGACAGAAACTTATTTAACAAAATAGTAGCTGTAAACTTCCCAAGTCCAGTCAGACATTTAGACATGTAGACATAGGAACCTCAGAGACCTTCACATAGACCAGTGGCAACTGATCTATTTCCTGGCAACCCTTTAATACAATTCCTCATGTTGTGGCAACCCCCAACTATAAAATTATTTTCATCAAACTACTGGCCTAGACAAAGATTTCATAGCTAAAATCTCAAAACAAAGTCAATGAAAACAAAAATAGACAAGTAGGACTACATTCAAAAAGCTTCTGCACAGCAAATGATTCAATCCACAAAATGAAGAGGTATATAGAATAGGAGAAACATTTTCAAACTAGTCATCCAATAAGGAACTAATATCTAGAGTACACAAAGAACCCAAACAACTCAACATTAAAGATCAAATAATCTCGTTAAAAATGGGCAAAGACTATTAATAGATATTTCTCAAAAGAAGACATACATATGACTGACTAGCATATAAAAAATGCTCAACATCATTAATCATCAGGAAAATAATCAAGACCACAATTATTTGTAATATAAACCAAGTAAGAAAGGCTATTAGTAAAAACAAAAACAAAAAAAAACAGATGCTAATAAAGATGAACTGAAAAAGAAACTATAGGAATGGAATATAGTACAGACATTATTAAAAGTCTTATATAGATTTCTCTAAAAAACTAAAATAGAACAACTATACAACCAGCAATCCCACTGCTGGGAATTTATCCAAAGGAAAAGAAATCAGAATATCAAAGGGATATCTGCACTTGTGTGTTTATTACAGCACTATTCACAGCAGCAAAGATATGGAATATGCCTATATTCTCATTGACAGAGAATGGATGAAGAAAATATGGCATATACACATAATGGAATATTATTTCCTCATAGAAAGAATGAAATCCTATCATATGCAGCAACATGGATGGAACTGCAGGTCATTATTTGAGTAAACAACCCAGGCACAGAAAGACAAATAATAACATTGTCACTCAGAGATGGAAGCTAAAAGAGTTGATCTCATGGAGGAAAAGAATAGATAGCAGAGGCTGGGAAGAGTGTATGGGTGGTTGGGGGGATGCAGAGAGGTTAGTTAATGGATACATACATACAGTTAGACAGAAGGATGAAGTTCTAATGCTAGATACAGAGTAAGGTGACCACAGTTAACAATAATGTATGATATATTTCAAAATAGCTGGAAAACCAGACTCGAAATGTTGCCAACACACAGAAATGATAAAGTATCACATAAACCTCATAAATATATACAAATATTATGTACCAATAAAAATATTTTTAAGGTTCATGAAAATACACCATAGATTATTTAATAAATCCTTACTATTAAATATTTAGGTTCCTTCTAATTTTTACGATTGAAATGGATATATTTGTTCATAAAGCTTTTCTTCCTCAATATTTAGGATTACTCCCATAGGTTAGAGTAAATTTAGGAAGTGATGAAAATTAAAAGTTTTGTAAAAGTTATATGGGTATTCACATCAATAATAAGTGATTTATTTATTCTAATATGGTCCTAAAGATGTACTGGAACCTTCTTAGTCCTGTATGGGTAAAGTGTTTCTGTACAGTGGAAGTTTTTTTTTGTAGAGATAGTCTCACTTTATCACCCTTAGTAGAGTGCCATGGCGTCAACACAGCTCACAGCAATCTCCAACTCCTGGGCTTAGGTGATTCTCTTGCCTCAGCCTCTTGAGTAGCTGGGACTACAGGTGCCCACCACAATGCCTGGCTATTTTTCTGTTTTGCGGTTTGGCAGAGGTTGGGTTTGAACCCACCACCTTCGGTATATGGGGCCACCGCCCTACTCAATGAGTCATAGGCGCTGCCATCTGTACAGTGGAAGTTTTTCACCAGCATTGCTCAAGACTTAACCAACAACTGTTAGTTTGTCTTCCCCTTACTAAACTAAAAAGTCTGTGAGGACAGAAATCCTGACCGTCTTGCACATGGTTGTGTCTTCAGAGTCTAGCACAATATCTAAAACATAATAGATATTGGAATCATTGAATAAAAATGTTCTTTTTTGTATCATCGCTTTTTATTGATAGATAACATTTTTACAAATTATGGGGATATATGTGACATTTTGCTATATGCATAGGATGTATAATGATCAAATCAGGGTATCTGGGGTATGCATCCCATGGAGTATTTATCATTTCTATGTATTTGAAAGTCCTCTCTTCTAGCTATTTCAAAATACACAGTACACTGTTGTCAACGATAGTCATCCTACTCTGCAGTCGAAGATTAGTATTATTCCTTCAACTAACTGTATGTTTGGTTACCCAGTAACTAAACTCTCTTCATTCCATCCTTGTCCCCCCAACACATACCTCCTTTCCAGTCTCTGGTGTTTATTATTCTACTTTCTACCTCCATGACATCAACTTTTTTAGCTCTCACATATAAGTAAGAGCATGTGATATTTGTCTTTCTGTGCCTGGCTTATTTCACTTAACATATATACAGCCTTTTGAGTATGCTTCCATTTTAAAAGATCATAAGGATTCAATTACTTTCAAATATAAAGATGGGAACTCTAATTTTAAAGCCTCCAAAATCTCAACAAAATAGCTGCCCCCAGTAATCTTTATTCTCTGATTGACATAAGAAATTTTGTGAAGGGCTTTAAGCCTTGTTCAAAGGTACTGAGTTACCTCACTTGTTTGTTCACAGTCAGTTACAGATTCAACTCCCTGTTCTACTCTTCTTACTATTGCACTTGACTAATCGTAAAAATATCAAAATAAAATGTAAAAAGAGGGACTTGTCATCTACACAAAGGAGAACCAAAATAGTAGATCATTACACTTTGAATAGATCATTTAAAAGTTAACACCAGAATTCAACAGTAAATTACAGAAAATACCAAAGGCAAGGAAGGAGAGGGAAGCAAAGCAAAATGCCTTATAAATCCTCCCACAGAAGCACCTCTCTCTCAAGGGCCTTCATGTAGCATTACTTTGCAAATTAAGTCATAATGAAAATAGTAAATCAGGTAGGCATTTATTGGTATGACTCACTGAGACATAATTGGGGCACATGGCTTAACTCTTCCAGTTCTGAACTACCCTTTCAGTACAATGAACAAATGAGTGAACACACGCCGAAGGAGTGTCACATCTATGTTTGTTTCTCAGTGCTGTGAGCAAGGGTGGGTAAGGAACACTTCCACTCACCAGTCTTCAGGTACAGAGGATTATTCTCTTGAATCTGAAAGGGATTCATGGGCTAACTTATCTAACACATCATTTCTTAATGAGGGAAATTAGGTCCAGGAAGACATGTCCAGTTATTATAGGAAGCGCTTACAGTAAACTCAGGGTCTTATAGCCCTGTAAACCACACAGTTACATGGGGAAAATGTCCCATGTTTAGATAGAAAGAACCTTGAAAGTTCAGTTCAGTTCAAGTGTGACTGCCACAAAGAAAATGCCCAATAAATGTTGAGTAAAACTGTTAAGAATCAGGATGTGAGAGGAGTCTCTGTCTGTTCTTTCACAGCAAAATTGAGAAGTTTTCTCTGAGGGACAAAGCACAATAAAAATTTCCCCTAGTCTCTAAGCCTCTCAAAACTTCAGACAAAGAAAACTTACAGAACCACACTTATAAATAATCCTATATTTACCGTAGCTTGATGCTATGGGTATCATACAATTCAGTGTATAAAAGATGGTATCTATGTATACTAAACTGTAAACTTCATGAGGATTTTTTCTTTTTTATTTCAGTATATCCTCAGTCCTTAGAACAGCTTCTGGCATAGCACACACACCAAATAAATACTTATAAAATGAAGAACAACACAAACTGCTGACCTAGGCAGCCACTGACACTTCCCTATGCTTCCTGTGCTTCCTGCTTCACCCAGTAGGCAAGGATTCTATGGAGCCAAAAGAAGGTTCCTGCCTGAAACTTGTGTGCAATCTCCCGCACTTCTTGACCCATTTTCTGAGACCTCTGGGTTCTCCAGCCAAAACTTGCTTCCAGAGACTGGAACAGCTGCTCCCCTCCCCCAGTGTATCCTGAAAGCAGATCCTGCTAGTGTGTAGCCTCTCAGTCCTGAAATGTAGCCACGGGACAGCTCTGTCAGTCATGGAAGGATAAAGACTGGACTTGGGGAATGGTGTGGCTATCTGTGCGTTTTGGAGGTCCACTCTGGTGCTCAACAGAGCAGGGGTATGAAGAAAAGGGGGTGGGCGTGGGCCTTCATTTGTGTTTTTATCCTAACCCTGCATATTTTAAGAGAAGGCTTGTTTAAACAAATGGATGAATGGATGGATGAATAAATGAACGAAAATAATGCCTCTGTGTGAACCAATAAGCAATAGAAACGAATGAGGACACATGGGCTTTCCCAAAGATTATGGTAATAGCCAAGGCTTCCAAGTTGGACAAGGACTTTTTTAAGTGCCTTTAATGACCCATCTCAAAAGTGACAGCATTGGCAAGAAAAATGGTGGCAGTTTATGAGACATAATTGCAGTGGCCAAAGAAAGTAGCTCTTTAATTTTCAGTCTGAAAATTACATATAAGGTAAATTTAAAAAAATAAACAAAATTCTTAATCAAATGAAACTTTAAAATGTATTACCTGACGCATGCTTACTTTAAAGAAAATAGATCCAAGCTTTAATTAAAAAAGAAAATTTCAAGAAAATAAAGTACTTTCTCATGTCAAAACTTTACCCAGCACCACACATGGCACCCAGAGGGGCCTATGAGAAATCTGTCCGCAGAGCAGAGTAGTTGAAAACAAGCAGTCTGATGCCAGGCCCCTAAGACTGAACCTTAGCTTCACCTTCACCTATGACAAGCTGGGTGACCTTGGACACATCTCTCTGGGGACAAGAATACCTATTGCAGAAGGTTGTTATAAAGATGAAGCACATTATGACTTGTCAAGAAATAGAACAGGGTCTGGCTCAAACTTAGCACTCTAGAAAGGCTGAGCTACGGAGTTGAACGTTATTGTTAAGCAACTTAAATAGTGTGTGGCCCCTCATGCTAACTGATCTTATTATACGCCAACTTATATTTAATCTCAAAAATGGTCATGGTCTCTAAGTACTGGCAGTTTAAATTTTAAGAGCTACTCACTAAGCTAACTTAGTGACGATAACAGGATTTAAACCATTTCAAAATATTTTTAGAATGTGGCCATGATTGATTCTGGTTACACAATGTTAACTCTACAGGAGTTTTCTAAGTAAGTAAATGGAAAGGCTATGTTTTAATTTTGTCCTCCCTGGCTAATGAAGACATGTTTCAATCATTTAAAATCTATGCGAAAGTTACAGAATAATAAAAGAGAATCTGAGCTACGGTGGTTTATAGAAACCACACACCAAAGCAGCTAGGACATAGGAGCCAAGGATGGCTACCCAGAAACAAAGATAAATGAATTATATAAGCTGTAAAAATAATGCTTACTTTACAACTTTATTAACTGTAATAACGCTAATTGTAGTAAAAATAATAATAATAAATATTTTAGAGTGACAAAGGCATTGCTTATACCTGTTTTTATTTCATAAAATTTTAGGATTGTTTTATTTTCCTTAGGACAGCTAATTTAAATTCTTAATTATAAATAGACACAAATTACACATTTAAAAATTCATGCATGCTACTGATGCCCTAAAGGCAGTCAAAATGATTTCTATTTTTCAGATCTTACAAATAGATGCTGACTATTTTTCCCCATATTAGTATTGATGCTGCTTTTATTAAAGCATCTTTTATTTGAAAAGATACTTCTCCACAACTTCTTCCAAGGTGAGTGAGAATTACTTGCACTGAACAAAAACCTTCAAACTTTAACATTATAACTTCAAGGGATCCGTGACAATATTAGAAGTGTGAAACAATGAAATTAAGTTAATACACTATAGCCACTAAAACTTCATAACATTGCCTCCTCTTTCACATGAGCCACACTGGTTTGAAAGATAAGCATTTGTTTGAAAATTAATAGCAACATTTTTTTTGTTTCATTTGAGGCAGTTTAAAGAACAGAGGGGCCTTAGGAATTAATTGCAGGCTTCTAATAAACACAATGATGTAATGACGTATTTAACATTACTGTTTTTTGTTTGATTCCAAATAAATTGCAGATTTTTTCTGGTGTGATACTAAAACAATTACCATTTTGCGAAAAGGATAATTAATCTGCAATTTTTTCACATTAGATCATATATCTCTACAGAGTGCCCACAGACTTGATCGTCTTCAGCTGCTGTGTTTTATTTTTCATTTTTTCTACTGATGTACCGCCCCATCAGTGCTGACATTTAAATGAGTGAGTATTCAACACAAATGTGATCATTTGTACAGCATCCAATGCGGCCCCATACTGAGATGATTGCTTCTGGGAGCCATCCACGGGTTCTCAAATAGGGGGGAAAAGCCAGGCAAAATTTTATCAATTTACATTTTTCTGTGATTAATTTTTATGCAAATAAGGGCCCAACCGTGCTCCCATCTCACCTGAATCATCCGGATCATCAAAGACAAATTGAGCATCACTTATTTAAAAAATAGGCTTTAAACTACTCTACAGCTGTGTTGGAAAATGCTAAGAGCGGGGCATGAACTTCTCTAATATAACAGGAATAGAAAAGAAAATGCCTTTTATGTACACTTAGCACACAATGCCATAAACATGGAACTTAACAAAATTAAAAAAAAAGCCTTTGCTTTGAATATTCTCTGCTCCTTGTAAATATTCAACAATGGGAATTACATTGTATGAAACAACATTTCCCCAATTTCTGAACACATAAGCAGAAATATTTCCCATTAAGCAAAACACGCAGACCATTCTATGCCTTTGCCCACTTTCTATTGCTTTTGGATCAGTGTCTAATGAACAATACAGAAGGTACAAAACATTGCAAAATGAAAAATCTTTGTTCATGATTAGGGATTTATATTGTCAGTATTATTTTGCCTAAAATGGACATAATACTTTTAATCCATATGGTCTAATTCTAAATTCATGTAGCTTCCCCTAAAATAACAGAATTATTTGGTTCACGCTTGAGATCTATTAAAATTACATATAAATCATATTGGATTTTTTCAAATAATATATTCCTTAGATTTATTAAATTCAAATAAAAGTCTTTTCTATGCTATCTAGAATCAAGTTAACAGTGCAATTTATATAAAAGAAATTGTCACAGCTTACAAACACCACCTCAGCAGTAACTAAGTTCAATTTGCTATTTTTTAGGAAAAGCTATATTTTCTCACATTGTAGCTTTTAAAAATGTGCTTAGAGTTCTGTGTACATTACTCAGTTATCAAAATCTTCCCAGATGTCTCTCTCTCCCTCGTGAAAATAATCACCAGAGCAGAAATAAATTGTTGACAATTCTCTGAGAATGGAAACAAACCACGGGGGGTAAAAATCTGGTTATCTGAATGGGCAATATAATCGAAGGTTCAGCTAAGCTAAGGGAATTTCAACATAAACAATGCTCTTATTTCCAAGAATGGATTCTCCTTTATATCCAGGAGTGGAGGAATGCCAGTCCTCTCCTTACTGCTGTGAGAAAAGTGCTGGACAGGAACAAGATTAGAATCTTAAAAGCTGTCCTGGGGAGCAAAATTACTGTGCAGAGAACAGGTGAGGAGGTAAAAAGAGCGAAGATAAATGGAGTTTATTCCATGGTTTTTAGAGTTTATTTCACAACGACAGAAATAAAGATATCTAAATCCATAGTTACGGTCACTCCATGAGAGATGGCTTGTGTGCATGCACATGTGTATGTGTTTGGGCATGGGTGTGTACAGAACTGTGTCACCAGGCTGTCTGTCTCCCTCAACAGCAAATATGCCATTCAACACAATATTCCACAAAATCCCCTGTCTGTATTCTGCCTCACTTCAGAAATAACCTGGGCTCAACATAATTTAAATGTGCTGCAGAGTTTAACTATAGATTCAGGTGTGCATGAGAAAAAAAAAGGTTGAAAAACACTGCTCTACAGAATTAAACAGAATATGACAATATAGACCGGGGGGGCGGTGGGGAAGGGAGGGTATTCGGGGAAACTTTACCTAACGTGCATGATGCAATGGTATATTTCAAAACTATTAAGAAATGAGTATAATTGTGATGGATGTGTTACTTAGTTCAATGTAAGCATTTCACATTGTATACTGAAGCTGTACCCTCAGCCCCATAAATGCGTCACTGTACAAAGTTATGATTTAATAAAAAACAATTAAAAAAGAGAAAAAGAGGGGGGAAAAGGAAAAAAAAAGAAAGAACCTGGGAAACACAGGTTTTTCTCTCACAAAAATTCACTGATGTTAGCTTCGTGAGCTACTGATGAGAAAGAGAGTCGCGAGACTTATGCAACTTTTCACACACACACACACACACACACACGATCTCTCTGGTGTTATCTGAGGGTGAATCAGATCAGGCAGCACAGAACATCATTTGTTCTGAGTGAATCTGAAGTTGAAGCAATTCAAGTCATTCATAACCTGGACATGTCTAAATCTCAAACAAAGGTGGGTGTAATGCGACTCTCAGTCCCCAAGGATCTGCAAACTCTGCCCATGACTTTAAGCAGCAGCTGTTTGGTTGAAAACAGGTCAGCTGGCAACCACACAGCTGTTTTTTTTTAAGTCCAGGATAGTTGCCAGTGTGAAAACCAGCCTGTCTCTCACAGAAGTAAATTGGCACCTCCCAAATGACAGAGAGGAACTGCGTCCACATGTGCTAACTGAGTCCATTTGGGGACAATGGGAGAAGGGATTGGAGAGGGAGAAAATCTCTAGGGATGGCAACTCATAAAATTAGGCAAGAAATACTGCTGGTCCTGAAAGGAGGGCAGATCCAGGGCTCTGGTGAGGTTCACAGGGTTTCGGTGCCTGCACATATAACCTTGGCCACAGTCTTTCCTACAGAGATCAGGTGACCATTACTTTCATTTCCGAACAATTATCTCCTTGTGTATCGTCCCAAGGAAGGGAACACTGACTCCCTAATTTAAATGAAATGCACAACTTTTGGATTCTGCTTCTCACATTTCAAATCTTCAGCACAGGAAATAAAATCACATCACTTCTGGCAATAATTGTGACTCTTAGAGATTTTAAGGTCAGGAGCATCAGAAGGAGAGTCAGAGACTAGACAAGAAAACTTGAGCGTGATATGAGGATCATGTATGAGCACTTCCAGTAGAAGGCAGTCATCTCAGTTTCTGAATTTTAAAATACCTTATAATTTTCCTCTAAAATGAATATCTCTTTTTTATCACGGAAATGATGGACAATTGTGTTAAAACACCAGAGTATTTGGCTTTCTACTTTTTCCTTTTATGGCATGTCTATTTATAGCAGTTTCTTAAAACTGAGATATAATCTACGTAGAATAAAATGTGCAAATCTTAAATGTATAGTCCAGTGACTTATTTACACATATAGACACCTGGGTGGAACTATGACAGCAAACAAAAGATAATACTATTTTTATCACCTCCTTTTACCTTCATTGAAAGTATGTGAGGGACTAAAAGTAAATGTAGCCACAAAATTACATGAGGTGAAATGAGGAAAGTAAGGCCCAGGTAAGTCAAGAAATGAATCAGAGGTGATAAGGCTAAGTTTCAATCCATGATCATTTGTCTCCAAAGACTACATCCTTCCCCTAATTCACAGTCCTTCTAACAAAAGAGAGGATGATGAGAATGATGAGAACCTGGTAATCAACTTTTTTTTAATTGTTTCAGGTTAATTGAGGGTACAAAAAATCAGGTTGCACTGTTTGCATTTGTTAGGTAAAATCCTTCTTATAATTGTGTCCCACCCCCAAGAGAAGTGCCATACACCCTAACATTGTGCCCATTAAGTAGGAGCACCTCCAGCCCCCACTCCCTTGTTCCCCCATGCCCCGCCTTGAATTGATTTGCGTTTTTCTCTTATGTGGATCAAAGTGTGTAATGTATTAGGTGTGTATTAGATCGTCTACTGGCTTCTTATTAGAATTGAGTACATTGGATTCTTGCTTCTCCATTCTTGTGATGCTTTACTAAGAATAATGTGTTTCACCTCCATCCAGGTTAATACAAAAGATGTAAAGTCTCCATCTTTTTTAATGGTTGAATAGTATTCAAATGTATACATATAACACAGCTTGTTGATCCATTCCTAGGTTGGTGGGCATTTAGGCTGTTTCTACCTTTTGGCGGTTGTAAATTGAGCTGCAATAAACAGTCTAGTGCAAATGTCTTTATGATAAAAGGATTTTTTTTCTTCTGGATAGATGCCTAGTAATGGGATTGTAGGATCAAATAGGAGTTCTAATTTGAGTTCTTTGAGGATTCTCTATAATTCCTTCCAAAAAGCCTGGCAATCAACATTTATGTGACTAAATATCAAAACTACATTATGCCAAATTGTTTATTAAAAATGAGCAGAAAGAACATTTTACAAAATAACTATAATTGACATTCTGATAGAGTCAACAATCAAAGGAACACTATATTTTTCTTTGGGGATGGAAATGAGTATTAGGCTCAGCTGCACATAACAAAAACCTTAATGACAAATTAAACCTGATAGAGGTTTATTTTTGTGGTATGCAGAAATCTGGAGATTGGCAGTCCAAGACTGGTATGACAGTTATTTAGTCATTAGAAACACAGATTGGGGCTTCTTTTTTCCTCATCATGCTTACATCTTTTCCTTTGTTGTGGTTGCTTCATGATCATGAAGTAGTTGCTGCAGCTGCATTCATCACATCCACTTTCCAGGCAGCACAAAGTAAAAAAGGCAAAGATAAAAGAGTACCTGCCTAATAAAGATTCAGTACTTTTAAAATAATTTTTTGTAGGCCAGGCATGGTGGCTCATGCCTGTAATCCTAGCACTCAGGGAGCCTGAGGAGGGTGGATTTCATGAACTAATGGGTTCAAGACCAGACTGAGCAAGAGCAAGACCACATCTCTAAAAATAGCTGGGCAATGTGGCAGGCACCTGTAGTCCCAGCTACTTGGGAGGCTGAGGCAAGAGAATTGCTTGATCCCAAGAGTTGAAATTTGCTGTGAGCTATGACACCACCACACTATACCAAGGGTGGCATACTGAGACTCTGTCTCCAAAAAAAAAGAAAAAGCCATCCTGGAGTAGGGTGGGCCCCTAATTCAACATGACTAGTGCCCTATGGAGAAATTTAGATACAGAGCACATGGATAGGAAGAATGCTGTGTAAAGATGAAGGCAAATGTGAGGCTGATAAAGAGAAAGCAAAAGAGCATCAGAGACTCCCACCAAGAGTGACAAAGTGAGACTCTATCTCAAAAATAAATAAATAAATAAATAAGTAAATAAGGGCCGGGTGTGGTGGCTCACACCTGTAATCTCAGCACTTGGGAGGCTGAGGTGGGTAGATTGCCTGAACTCACAGGTTCAAGACCAGCCTGAGCCAGAGCGAGTCCTCATCTCTTAAAAAATACCCAGGTGTTATCACAGGTGCCTGTAGTCCCAGCTACTTCGGAGGTTGAGGCAAGAAAATCACTTTAGTCCAAGAGTTTGAGGTTGCTGTGGGCAGTGATGCCATAGCAATCTACCGAGGGTGACACAGGAAGATTCTGTTTTTAAAAAAAAAAGAAAAAAAATTTTTTTGAAGGATATTTCACAAAACAATTTTCACTTTTTATATGAGGCCATCTAATCTATAGCAGAGACTAGGGTATTTAGTATTTTGGCTTGACTCATTTCTACTCTTTTTAAATTAAAGAAGTAGGAAGAATAAAAATTTGGTAGATAATTAGTAGTTTCTCTTCTAGGAAGAGAAAAAAATTTGGTCAATTTAAGTACTCAGAGTAACACAAATCTAGGAAACTCCAAATATAATAAGATAAATAGTTTGGCTTGTACTTAGAACTGAAAAAAATACCATCAAAAAGAATGATATTCTTGCTGAAGGGACTTGGGCAAAATAAGTCCTACTATTAAAAAGAAAAATAAAACAGAAACCAAACAAGTGGGATGCCATTACTGTTTATTTTTAAGGGAGAGAAAATAACAAACGAGATTGAGTCAAATTTCTTAAGTGTCCACAGAGCCAGGAAGTGTTCTGGACACTTGGGATAAAGGCACAAACAAGAAAAATATGTTTATTGTTATCATGGAACTTATAACCAACAAACATATTAACCAGCTCTGAAAATGGCAAATGTTATGTAGAAAAGTAAAGTAAGTCTGCATAATAAAGATTGTGTGACTAGCTTATGTGAGGCCATCAGGGAAGACCTCTCTTGGGAGGCTACATTTAAACTGGGATTTGAATGACAAGGAAAAACAAGCTCTATTCCCCTTTTACTTTCCTGCTATTCATTATCCATCCAGTAGGCAAGATGGGAAAATTCTGTTGGGAAATTCCCAACAGTTCACCTTGAAAAAAATGGGTTAGATGATGACCAGAATAGGAGCAGGTTTGGGAAAGGAAAATAAGCTGTATGAGTTCATGTGATGAGGATTTGAGGCCAGAGGAAAAGCTGGTGCAAAGGCTGGAGAAGGAAAAGGCTTAGGAATATTCAGGAGCAGAAAGAGCACTGGGAAGCTGGAACAGAGTGGGGACAGCAGTCACACACAGGAGATGAGGTCACAGATGTGGGCTGGAGCCAGAGGGTGGAGAGTTCTGAAGGCCAAGATAAGAAGTTGAATTTTTATTATAAACCTGACAGAAAGTTTAAGCAGGAGAGTGACATTATCAGATTTTCATTTAGAAAATAATGTGTCTGGATGGATAATAAATAGTAGGAAAGTAAAAGGGGCGGCAGAAAGAGCAGTGAGGAATCAACTGCAATAGGACAGATGGGGTGGCTGGGACTACAGATTAGTGGAAACCAAAATAAATGGGTACATTCATGTTGTAGGCATGGAATTAAATGAACAGATCCATCCATTGAATTTGAGAATGAACTAAGTATTGGAATGGAGGTTGTGAAGGAAAAGGGAAATTCCCAACAGTTCACCTTGAAAAAAAATGGGTCAGATGATGACCAGAATGGGAGTAAGTTTGGGAGAGGAAAATAAGCCTCTATTTGGGACATCTTCAGTGTGACATTCCAGTTACACTTCCGAAGATGTCTGACATGAGATAGGATCTACAAGTCTGCAGAGGTTGGATATGGAGCTATGGATTTGGGAGCTACTGAATTCCCAAAGGCATACCAAACCATGGGAGTAGATGAGATCATCCAGGAAGTGAAGAGGTCAAAGAGACAGAGGTCAGAGAACAGAGCCCTGGGATACTCAACATTTAGAGTTAGAGTAGAAAAAGTCAAAACAGCAGAAGAGATTAAAAAGGAATGTCCAGTGAAGTAGGAGAGAAATCAAGAAAAGTGTTACGCATGAAGGAAGCAGTTTAATGAGTCAAATGCTTTGAAAGATCAAAAAATATTGGAAGAGAAAAATGGTTCCTGGTAAAGCTATTTTTGTGATGCACAGAGAATACTTATTTTTCAATATTTAGTTTAACATGAGCAAAACATAGTCCAGAATCAAGATCACTTATATTCTTGAAGAAACTAAAGACAATCTAAACTAACACGGACTACTCTCTTGACTCCTCCTAAGTTCAGTCTGAGAGCCTTATAACTGTCCTTGGGAACTTTGAAAAACAAAAACAAACCTGAAAAGCTATTGTCCTTTTATCCTTACTCTTTACTGCACAAAAAATGCACCAATATCATATCAAAACACATACATTTAAAGTTGATTTAAATACATTTGGGCACTCTTCTGTGCTTTACACAACAGAAACCAGCATATTTGTGCTAAATCTAACTACTACCAAGCATAGCAAATTATTCTGCTCAAATCCACCCAATAAAGTACTTATACAGTCTTGGAGAAAATATCCTCTATAAATAATATGTATTACGCTTTCACAATATTACTCACACCCTTACCTAATAAGAAGTCTTTTTTTTTTTTTTATGAGCACCGTAGAAATGCCAAAAATAAAACCAATTTGTGATTGCTCTCATAAAGTGATGAATTGGAAAGCTTTCAGTCCACCAAAAGTTGTTGTGAATGATGGGAAAAGAGACCTGAGGAAGACTGTTATCTTTCTTTGAAGACTTGGGCAGTGACTGGTCTTGTGTGGCGCGTGTGTGTGCATGCCGGAGCCAAAACACTTGAAATGGGAAATTGAAGGATGCCGTACATGTACTCAAGCCAGCCACAAAAACTGCCAAGAGAGAAAATTTCAGACATGAAGGAGATTTTTGTTTTTCAAGAGACACTGTGGAAACACAAGGCACCATCAGTGCTACTTTGGAATCTAAGTGAAAAAAGGCAACCCACAGCTGGAGCGTTGGCTCCAGGGGAACCATATGTCCGTGGTTGTGTATAACGTATGCAATGTAAAATGCATTAGTTATCTTAAGAGAGGTACAGATAAAATTGTTTTTATTCTTATAAGATCTCCTTTGAATATCTGCTCTCCAAAGAGCATTACCCAGAGTTGTCACTGTACAAACTGAATGGGGCACAGCACTTTTTGGCATCTTGAGGCTTTTGCAGTGTCAGTATGCACTAGAAGATGCTCCCAGGAGGAGCGAGGCCATGGGGTCACGGGGGCACCTGCAGTACAGGTAAGAACTTTCAGTATCCCCTCAACAAGGAAACTACGGCTGACCAATATGAGATACAAGAGGACTGCCCACCAATACATGTGGCACACTTTAGAGATGCTTAAGAATAAAAAGGGGAGCACAGGAAAACGATCTAGAAGGTAAAGATGCTCTAGCTATGCTGGTGGAACAATCAGCCAGGAAACGTGGCCATATTTGTTGGGTGAACTTATTTTTACTTGTAGCTAATGACGTCTGAGGACTTTTGGGTTATGCTAAGAACAAGCACATGTGTTTTCATAATACAATTCTATGTTTATTTTCTTCTTATTAACTGTATTAAGCTATTTACACAGTGGAATTGTATTTAAAGAGTTATTTAGTAAAGACATGCCACAAATAGACAGTTGCACTAACGCTAATCGTGCAAGTGCAGTGAAGCAAACTTATGTTCGAGCAAGTAACATGGGTGAGAACTTCCCATTCTTGTAACATTTTCCAGGCCAGTAGACTTGAAATTATGCCATTCCAAAATAATTCCAGGGTGGGAAGCTTCCTAGTATAATACAGCCACATTTAAGTGAGAATTACGGAGAAAAGCTGATGTGAGAAAGCTGTAATATTGCTGGCATAAAAATAGGTGCTGCCAGGGAGGGAGGCAGTTGACAAAAGGGTTTGCCAAGGGAGGGCGAAAGGACATCCCTGGTAACCATGAGGAGGCTGGCCTGAAGCAGCAGGTGCTGGGAGTGATGAAAGCCCGAGACCTCCTGAGAGACAGGAGGGAGCGCCACAAGAGCCAGCTGTAAGGAGGAGGGACACGCAGCACCTGGGAACGAGTGCAACGCACTCACAAGGAAGAGTGGCGCTAGGTGTATGTACAGCAAAACATCATGTTGTACACCTTAACTGTACGCAGGATAACAAACAAAAAGGCAGAGCAGAAGGAGTCCATTGCAAGGTCATCAGGCTCAGGCGAGCACTCTCAATCAGCAAAAGGCCAAGATTCCAATTGTCTGGTTCTAAAAATTGAATTTCATTGGTGGTGAAAATCAGTAAGGCTCTTAAATAATATGCAGGAAAGTTTAGTGGTAGTTGGATCAGGATGGCCCGAATGGAAAAGCTTTAAACTGAATGTTTTCCAGGGCACGCTGTGGACCGCCAAGACCGGCAGGCTGTGGCCACTCTAAGCTCCACCAAGCCGGTGTGTCTGCCTCCTGACTTCTCTTATCTTTTTATTATCATTATTATTATTATTATTTACATATACATGTGTTAATTAGGTTTCCACTTTTTGCCTTCCCAGAATTTAAAAGGCTTAAAATTTAATAACAATAACAATGTTTAAGATAAAGACTAGAAAGAAAAACCACATAAAGAATGAACATAAATACATTGAAGATGAATACATTCAGAAAAGAAAACAGACAATTACTGCATTGAAATATTAAGCAATATTAGTAATAATAATGCCAAGAAAGTAATGTTCACATTGTCAAATAAGACATTATAGCATGCTTAGTTTGAAAAATATACTTCTGGAGGTATAAGCACCTCCATGTGATATGATAAGCACCACATCAAAAGAGTTTTATTTAAAACAAATCATACCAATTAACATGAAAGTAGATTTTTTCCAAGTAAGATTGGTAGCAACTTGCATTCCCTCATATATACATATGGAGTGTACCAGAAAAAGAGAAAAACAGCTGGTTAGGACATTTTGGGGGGGAAAGAATTTTAAACTTACTGATAATGTAGAATAAAAACAAAAAAAAGAAGAAAGTATGCCATATACTTCATTTATATATTTATTATTCATTTGAAAAAACCGTACTTGGGACCTGCTGTGTGCCATACACTTAGAAATGCATATTTCTTAGAACTGCATATTCTTAAGAAAATGAAGATAAAAACAAAGTCCTCCCTGCCTCTCATTTTCTGAGAGAGAATGGTACCCAAATAAAGAGCAATGTAAAATATGCTTTCTTAAAGTACCTTAAGAAAAACATATATAAAATCATACTAATTTCTATAAGATCTCAGTTGAATATATATTAACTATAAAATGCTGAACATCAAGTCACTCGAAAAGAAATGTTGTCTTTTTCTTTTAAGATAGATATATCCATTATTAAACTTACAATCCTGACTACTACTTTCAGGAGAAGGAGACCCTGAAATGGCGACCACCAGGCTGAAAGTTATAACCCCTTGTGGTGAACAAGTAATGGCTGACAAACCAAGATAGGATAATCTCCTGGCAGTGAATGGAAGATCTGACCTCTAAAGAATCCTTTACGGCCAGACTCAGGGAGGCAATCCTGACAAGGGTAGATATCAGTGTAACTTCTATATTCAAGCTGTCTGGGACAGGATTCCAAATTGGGCTACAGCAAGTTGTGAGAAAGAAACTGCCCAAGTCTGATGACTCAGACATCTCTGATGCCCCACCAGAGCCTGGCCCTTGCTCCCATCACCATGGTAATTTGCCGAGTCGTGCCCTCAGCAGGTCTCAGAAGGCATACTGCAAAGTGCATGGAAAGTCATGATGGCACTGAGAGACACGAGCTGGGAACAAAGTTTTTAACCACGAAGAAGAATGAAAAAATAAAAATTCCAAAGCCTAGACATCTGGTCCACACTATTTTGCAAGACAGTGTACAGTATTTTAGAGAAAGTTATTACTTCCTGTCAACAATACCCTTGATACAAAGAATTTAAAATAAAAATAGAGAAAATTTGTTTTTGTATAATTAATCATAAAAAGATGGTACTGAATTTCATCCAACACTATATTGTTCGGCTCACGGTGAACTCAGTTCAGTTTGTGCATCCAGTAAGAGATACTAGATCAACTAAGTTAATTTTTATTTTGAGTCATAAAATAGGCTTTGCTTTCCTGAATTGAAAACTTTATTTAGTTAAAAAAGTAAAATGGCATTCCATGTGATGAAATTGTGTGACAATTATTTTTATAAAATATAGACAATAATCGATGGGTGAATAAGAGAATATGTCAAATGACATTTTAAAGTATTTTGAAATAAAATATTTTTAATTTAAGCTGATGAATTTTTTTTAATAAGCTAAGTCAATGAAAATACAACACCAAAATTTGGAGGATGCTAAAGCAGTACTTTAAAGGAAATAAATAGCATTGAATTGTATATTAGTAAAGAAAACAGATCTAAAATCAGCAATCTAAGCTTCTGCCTTAAGAAACTAAAGAAGAGCAAATTAAACCATAGCAAGCAGAAAGATATTGTCATGCTAAAGACAAAAAGAATTGCATGAAAATAGCATATTCTAGTTGTTAAATTTGTTTCACATGCTAGTATGGTTTAGCAATTGTGATGCTGTTATATTTGTACTAAAATTGAACAAATAGAGACTTTAGACATGATAGGACCCTGTTTTCTTACTGCCAAAGAAGTTACAAATAACCTTTGAATGAACCAAGATAGAAAATGTTAGAATGAACTGTAAGGTGCTGCATTAGAGTAAAACCTATTAGTAATCTCATGCTTATTTTACCATAAATACACATAGACAGATAACAGAAATAAATATAATATGTATGTTTATGTTTATGAAGGTTAGTATGTATACACATATATTTCCTAGGTATTTCCACTGAGAGGACCTAGGAAAAACACACCCTGATAGCAGTGCACACTTAGTACCCAAACATTGGTTTCTAAATAGCCCTCTCCAGTTAGAGCTCCTAGGTAAAATGGCTGATCCTACGTTTAAGCAGGAAACACACAAGATGAAGGTGTAATGTCACCAAGAAGAGCTTTAAAAAAGGGGAGAAAGGCCTAGTACATGTAGAAGAACCTAGAAACCAACCTGAAAGAGTTCTCAATCACCAAAGTTAGAACAATCTCAGCAAAATTAAATAAATAATAATAGTATTGAATTATTGCCTATGTAATAACGTAAATATCCACAAGCCCACATGGATATAAATAATAGGTTGAATAAATAAGTAAATAGAAGAGAATGGATAGATATTTCTTCCAAAATAATTCCAATGCAGAAAAAAGTGAGGGGGAAAAAAAAATCACCATTAAAACTTTATGTTTACCTGGATGGAGTTGGAACATATTCTTCTTAGTAAAGTATCTCAAGAATGGGGAAAAAAGTATCCATCGTACTCAATACTATTATGAAACCAATCTATAATCACATACCCATTCATATGAATGGCAAAACACAACTATAGTCTGGCAAGAAGGAGGGGAAGGATGGGGGAGAGTGAGTGGAAGGAGGAGAGAGGGCATTTGGGGGGATCTCACCTAATGTGCACAATGCAAGTTTACATTTCAAAACAAGTAAGAGTAAATTATAAATGTCTTACCACAAAAAAATAAGTGAGGTAATGGCTATGTTAGTTTGATTTAAGCATCCCACATTGTATATCAAATCATCACATTGTACCCTGGAAATGTATATTTTTGATTTAAAAAAACAACCACAGTAATGATTGCTACAGGCAAGACCCACTGATGAATGCTAAAGTAGTGGCAGAACTTTTAGGAGAAACTAGATATTTGCAAAAGTTCACAGTATCTCCCCTCAAATCTTTATTAGTTGTTGTGTCTTAACTACGGCCATAAATTCTTTAATACACCTCTCTGTAGGAAGTAAAACTTAATTCTTCTTCCTTGAATGTGGGCTGAATGTTTACTTCTAGTAAATAGGGTATAGAAGGGGGAAATAGTTAATTTGACAGTGGAGAAATGTAGTAGATACTAACTTAATCAAGCACTTGCCTTTTAACATCACCAGAAATTATATGTAACACTGATATAATGCAATGAAAAGAGCATATCGCTTCTGTGATGTTTCCCCCTAAATCCATAACTTCCATCTAATTTTGAGATTAATACTAGACAACCCCCAAAGGGACCCCACTATTCAGAATGGTCAAAGCTATGCTAGAGAAGGAGATATGACTTCTGAAGGTAGTGTGATATGGTGTATGGCACACCCCTGGGGTGCAGGACACAATTACAAGAGGGACTTTACCTAACAACCGCAATCAGTGTAACCTGATTCTTTGTACCGTCAATGAATCCCAAACAATAAAAAAAAGAAAGAAAAAATAGTAGGAGAACTTATATTTTTAAGAAAATTCAGAACTCAAAGTTTATTTTTTTTTACATTAACCAGGAGAAAATTATAATATTTTTCAATGTAAAATATATAACAAAAACACAAATGTCAAATGATTCAAATAATTCTTGACAATCTTAGGTATACACCCAAGATCATCTCACAGCATTGGCAAGCTAGAGCAAATCGGGAAGGGGACTGAGGCTTCTTACTTGACTGGTTCTCACCTTTGGAGTGAAGTAAATTTACGACTATTAATCCCCAACCAGAAAGAAGAGATTAGTTGAAGTCAGTGGCTCCAAATCAGAAAGACTATCTTTCCTGGCTATGTACCAGAAGTTATGCCCATCACCAGTTACAAGGGAAACTCCAAGGACACTGTTGTAGGAATAAGCACTAATCAACCAGTCAGGAATACTGACTCTTCCTTCAGACATACACTGATAATCTAGTCATTCATATATCACAATGCTATATATTCATTGAATACCAAAAATATTCAGGAAACAGTTTAGTATAAATGTCTTCAATATAGTCTTTACTATAATATTTAGTCTCTTAAGAAAAAGAGATCAGGCTTGGCGCCTGTGGCTCAACGGGCTAAGGCGCCAGCCACGTACACCTGAGCTGGCGGGTTAGAATCCAGCCCCAGGCCCGCCAAACAACAATGACGGCTGCAACCAAAAAATGGCCAGGCGTTGTGGCGGGCGCCTGTAGTCCCAGCTACTTGGGAGGCAGAGGCAGGAGACTCGCTTGAGCCCAGGAATTGGAGGTTGCTATGAGCTGTGATGCCATGGCACTCTATCCAGGGTGACAGCCTGAGGCTCTGTCTCAAAAAAAAAAAAAAAAAAAAGAAAATCACTGGTCTTGATTGACCTTCAGACAAAAGATGGGACAGGTTTAGATTTCACAGGATTTGCTCTTCACATCCAGCAGTTTCTCTCAGAGTTGGAAGAACAGGGGGAGTTCAAAGCTGCCAAGCAGACAAAGGGATAAGGGAGGGGAGGAGAGGGGGAGGATGGGTAGAGAGAGGGTAATTAGTGGGATCACACCTATGGGGCAGCTTAAAAGGGTACAGGTGAAACTTACAAATGCAGAATATAAACATCTCAAGACAATAACTAAGAAAATGCCATGAAGGCTATGTTAACCAGTTTGATGAAAATATCTCAGATTGTACATGAAACCAGCACATTGTACCCCATGATTGCACTAATGTACACAGCTATGATTTAATAAAAAAGAAAAATAAAAGCTGGCCAAGCACCTGGAATGGGAGGAATGGTGGGTGGGATCTTCTCTGAAGCCTTCTCACAACACCAAAAATGCCAACTGAAAAAAAAGAAAGCAGAGGCACAGAACATAACCATAAAGACTTTACTTGAGCCAAAGTGAGAAAAGCTGCTGGGGACACAATTCCAGTTGCTTTGGTTACAAGCCTTTGTTCTGGTTAAAGGCAGATAGGGATGCCGGGCATGGTGGCTCACACCTGTGATCCTAGCACTCTGGGAGGCGGAGGTGGGTGGATTGTTTGAGCTCAGGAGTTTGAGACCAGCCTGAGCCAGAGTGAGACCTTGTCTCTAAAAATAGCCAGGTGTTGTGGACGGTGCCTGTAGTCCCAGCTACTTGGGAGGCTGAAAGAAGGGAATCTCCCAAGCCCAAGAGTTTGAAGTTGCTGTGAGCTGTGACACCATGAGGGTGACAAAGTGAGACTCAAGGAAGGAAGGAAGGAAGGAAGGAAGGAAGGAAGGAAGGAAGGAAGGAAGGAAGGAAGGAAGGAAGGAAGGAAGGAAGGAAGGAAGGAAGGAAGGAAGG
>CAUYON010011196.1:0-35672 GCA_963573935.1 Arctocebus calabarensis
TCCTGTTCCAGTCAAAACATATTTAAAATACATTGTTAATCTTTTCTTTATATTATATCCACACCCTCCTTACAGAGTCAATGAAAAGATTCCACTATTTTGCCTAAATCCAAGCAAATAAAACAGTATTAAAAAAAAAAACTAATGGGAAAGAATAAATAAATAAATAAATAAAACCAACAAAATGTGAGAATTCTTCAGTGGAATTGACAAAATCTATCCCCATATCATGAAGACAAAACATGATGATTCAGACATTTAGAGCTTCCTCTTAAACAGCCTCATACCAACCACTCCTGTAGAGCATGCTCCTTAAAAACATCCACAAAGATTCAGCTCATTTAGTACAGTAAAAAGAACTGTGATACTGATCTAATGACATTACTTTTCGTAGAGTGGACTGGAGACAATGTTTTTAATTAATTAGTTAATTAATCTTTTTAAGTAAAGACACTTGAAAGTATAAAGAAAAACAGGGAAATATTAGTCTACATTATAATTTCTAAAAAGTATTATAGAATATTTGAATTGAGCACAATGCATGAGATAGGAATTTCAAGAATTGACCTTGTTTAGAACACTTCACTCTTGACACATGTATAGTGTTTTTCTTTTCTCTTAAAGGAGAGATATTTAACTTAAGTAGATTGGTTAAATAGTAAATATTTTGAAAAATAGCAGTCTGTGTTGCCTTTGTGATTTATTTCTGTTTGGACCAACTATTCAAAGTAAGTGCAGGAATACTGAGAAAAAAACTAGAATTCAAATTTGTGTAAAACAACCCAAACTTAAAATTTCTATAAAGAAATACAACAGAAGGACTGACCTTCATTTTGCTTTGTGAATCACTAATTGGAAGCTTACTGTTGTTAAACTCTGCATATTTTTCCTGTCCTGCCCTCCGTATATTGTCCTTCCATGGTTTTAAGTCACTCTTTTCAGTACATTTCATGTCTACATTTTAAGTAGCACATTTTTTCCTTTCATTTTCTCTTCACTAAAAGTAGTGTCACCTATCCATATTGTCTACAAAAAGTGGCACAATTTTTATTTCTGAATTTGACTATTATAATCCTTTAAAATGAGTTTATCTTTTTAGACCAATATTGGGGCTTCTTAATTTATTATTGCTATATGTAATAATTAAAATAAAAACAGCAAAGGACACTTAGTACATTCTACATCAGACACCATTGCTAAGTACTTATCCCATGTGAAATTATTTATGTATTTATTTATTTTATTTTTATTTTGAGACAGAGTCTCACTATTTTGTTAGTAGAGTTCCATAGAGTCACAGCTCATAGCAACCTCAAACTTATCTCAGTCTCTCAAGTAGCTGGGACTACTGGTGCCTGCCACAACCCCTGGCTATTTTTTGTTGTTGTCATCTTTGTGTAGCAGGCCCCAGCCGGGTTCAAACCCATCACTCCCAGTGCATGAGGCCAAAGCCCTAACCACTGAACTATGGGCGCCGAGACATGTGAAATAATTTAATCCTCACACCCACACCAAAAGTGCTATGATTGACATTCATCCTTTGCAGACTGAATTTCAACTCAAGCATTCTGATTTCAGTGGTCAGGATCATACCATTTGCATTGGGACCCTTGACTGTCTTAATCCACTTAACAGGTTTATCTAGAGCAAAGAACATTAGAGAAACACTGTCTTACAGCACAAAGTCCAAATCTGATCAGTTGATTTAATACAGTGTGATAAATATGTCACTTGAAATCAACACAGATTTCTGGGCACTTATTTACTGTTTTCAATAATTTTAAAATAACGTGAATTGCTTTGTAGAATTTATTGTAGTTAGGTTTTACTTATTTAGGGTTTGCACGATTTCTAACCTTGGTGGCTACTACACTTGTAAGAAAAGAGATGAACTCTGACGTATTGGTTCTTTTCAAATGTTGGTTAATCCTTTTTTACTCCTTACATAGAAGGAGTAAAAAAAAAAAAAATTAGCAAACATTAAAATTAAAAAAAAAAAAAAAGTAAAGAAGCTTATGGAAGTCCTTAAACTTTTATCAGGAGGTGGAGTTACAGCCAGTAAGAAATTTGGGTACAAAAATGAATACTATATTGCTAAAATGTCAGGTACAGTGCATCACAAATACTGGAGCCCAAGTTATTTTCACTATTTTGTTACTTCCATGTTTTCAATAAAATTTGAAACTTCAGAAGTTTCAACTGAAAATATAACATATGTGTGTGTTTCTTGGTGTTGTTGATACCGGAATTTCTTTTTCAGTAGTTCCTTGGTCTCTGGGATTTGAAGAATGAATCCATGGCCACAGATCAGTGGTAAGACAAGATTTATTTCACAGAGAAGAATACAGAGAAAGCACCAGAGCTTCTGGCAGAGAAAAAGGCTTAAGTCGCAAAGTCTCTCTCTGCCTGGGTTCCTTAGAGGTATACATAGTACATTGGCCAGGACTTGGTAACAAATTAATGGATACAGCCCCATCCCTAGGGGCAAGGTGAATGAGTGCATTAGTGAATCGGTACAGTCTATTCATGAAATTGCCCAGGCCAAGGAAATGAGGCCTCTGCCTGAATAGAGGACTGTGAAATGCTCACAGGGGAGGAGTGCAGCCAGAAGAGGGCTTTCTAGGGCCAAGGGTAGTTCTGGGGTTGACACTGGCAGCTGGGTGGTCTGTGCCATGCTCTCCCTCTACTAACTAGGGACCTGTGTGTTTCCACCATGTCAGCCGTCTCTGCCACACGTGGTTCTCCAGCTCTGCCTCCCCTGACGCGGCACCAACGCGGCCAGGGCGAAGGTGCAGAAGCTACTGCAGGTCTTCCCCGCGGCTGGCGCTGACCAAGGGGGTTCACCCGCCTGCATCGTCGTGATGTTTGAAGACATTGTTTAACGTAAAGAGTGAATACCTGGGGTAAGGATCAGAGATACCAACAGGGAATATCAGCCATAGGAACTGACGAGTAAAGACTCATACCAGGTATGAGTATCTTACAGCACCTCTCCAAAAAACACCAAATGAGTGGGAAAAACTGAGATTTCTAGCGGATAAAGTGCAGATAATAAACCATTTCTTTTAACCTCAGAAGGCAGGAAGATGCATGCAAATCTCCTACCTGGAGCTATGGGGCTTATAGACCATTAAAATAAATTATTTAAAATGTAAAAATGTAGTAAAATAATTATTGTGTGCCTTTTAAAGCCATTCATAGATATTAAAATTTAAATTCTAAAACATTTTTTAGAAATGCAAAAAACAGCATCAAATGATG
The DNA here is from genome assembly GCA_963573935.1 of Arctocebus calabarensis. NCBI lineage: Eukaryota > Metazoa > Chordata > Mammalia > Primates > Lorisidae > Arctocebus > Arctocebus calabarensis. The sequence continues at coordinate 3,262 of CAUYON010011196.1, forward strand.
TCTTTTAAGAAATTAAATAATTGGGCAGTGCCTGTGACTCATCCAGTAGGGCGCTGGCCCCATATGCCAAAGGTGGTGGGTTCAAGGCCGGCCTCAGCCGAGCTGCAAAGAGAAAAAATACCTGGGCGTTGTGGTGGGCGCCTGTGGTCGCAGCTGCTTGGGAGGCTGAGGCAGGAGCGTCGCCTAGGCCCAGGAGTTGGAGGTTCCTGTGAGCTGTGTGATGCCACCGCACTCTACCGAGGGCGATAAGGTGAGACTCTGTCTCTACAAAAAATAAATAAATAAATAAATAAAAATAAATAATTTACTATCTAACTTAAAAATCTGATTTCAGCATTTTTATTTTTTTTCTTTCACTGGATATATAACCTAATCTCTGTATTTTCCTTGGAACCAGCTTTGTTATCTTACTGATTTCCTCATTAGAGAGAGAAAGAAATCTTCAACCTGTTGCATATTTGTGAGTTATATTGTTTGCAGAATACTTTCGTAGCACTAATCTCCTACAACACTAATCTCCTACAACAAATGCTATTAACACACATGTTACAATGTTTCAACATTCACAGACATTTTTAAAAATTTTAAAAATCTCAGGCGTGAACTATATTTATTTTTCTTATTAAAGAAGAAAGAGGAAGGAAACCAAATTAATTGAGAAGAAGCCCAGAGGTCTGGAGATGTGAAGTTACTTTATAGAGCACCAAACAAGAAATACAGAGACGTGCCCAAGCTGAGGACGGTACCCTGACCTGAAACCTCCTTTCTCGCAAGTGAAATGCACTAAAGCAGGTCCATCTCTGTCACGGTCATTATACACAAAGCAAGTATTTACCTCTCATCATTTTAAAAGGTAGAACAATTGATATAGGGCTAGTGGTGCCCCATCATGGGCCACCTGGGAGGAACTGCCGGGCCTTCTCCTTCATGTAGAGGTTGGGGGTGGGGGTGAGGGGGCTCAGGATGCCGAGAGGAGAGGGCTGGAGAACCAAGTGCAGGGGAGAGGTGTCCAGCGCAGACGAAGCCGGTGGGTCCCTAGAAAGTTGAGATAGACCATGGCGCAGACAACGCTACTGCCCAGTCACTCTTGTTTTCCCTTATTTAGAAGTATGGTACACATGGATGGCTGTCCTTCCCAGTATACACACAATTCCTGAAGCTGAGAATGACTTTGATACAATGACTTTGCCCCCAAGTCCCGAGTCTGGGCAATTTCATGCAGGGAATGCTCATTCACTTTGCCCCCCGTGGAAGGGACTGTATCAATTCATTTGTTAGAATATATATACCCCTGAACAAAGGACGCAGGCAGAGATTTTCCAACTTAGGTCCTTCCCTCTGCCAGAAGCTCTGTTGCCTTTTCTGTATGATAAATTCTGTTTTACCACCGATCTATGGTCAGTGGGTTCATCCTTCCAATCCTATTGAATTTGACCAAGACCTACTGAAGAAGGAAGTTCCAGTAACACAATGGAACAAATCTGTTCATTACCCAGTGAGCCAATACGTTACAGACTCAATTTCTTTGTCATGCTTTGAAAGACTGTATTTAATAACATTGGGAATGATGTAACCTTATACCAAGGCTTGATTAGGAGTCCATGTTTATAGTTGCTTTTTGTCAAAGAGTTTCTTTTTATAAACTAAACATAATTTCCTCAGTGTTCTCATGTCCTCAAGGAATATACTGAAATATTATTTAGTTTCTTGAATGTTTACTTTTTGTACATTTTCCAATAGGAAGTACAGTCTCTGGGAGTATATTATGTAAGCATGAATTTTTCATCCAAAGTTCTATTTATTAGGCATACCCTTTGTTTACCTGTTTCATGCAGGTCATAAAGAAATAACCAAATGGGTTTTTTCCCAGAAAAACAGAGGGCATTAAAACTCAAAAACCCCCTAGGAACACATCACCTGGTCAGTGCTACTTCTTACCTTCAAGAATCCTTCCAAGAACTGAGCATAAATAATGCAGTGCCGAACAAGGCATAAACTCCACATAAACATTAAATATGACACACACAACTGGAACAAATTCCATTCATCATTGGCCAATTAACTGAGACTGACTTTTGGACTTTAAACCAGCCTGTGTTTACACTGCTGTATGGAGACTCATCCACATTACTTCTAATTTTACTTTTCTGACTTATTTTCTTCTACTACACCACTTAAACAGGAATGTTAAAATGGAATTATATGCATGCCTTATATACACATATATGTAATATATATTATACACATTGTATATGTTATCTATGTGTTCATATGACCTCTGCTATGTTTTCTTCCTAATTCAAGAGTCTCATGCCTAAGTTTCTAGGCATTTAGGTAAAATATCCAAAATTAGACAGCTATATTGTGATTGAGATTAGACTTTAACGAGGTAGCATGAATATCCAGCTATTTTCTTAACTATCTGCTAAATGTCATTTGTTTAGTCAGTGACAATCTCACATGAAATAAATAACATAGATGTAATAAATTGAGAATAGACTATTAGACAACAATCACCAAATCAGTCATATTGCCAAATGTGCTAGTATTGGCTTAGATGAAAACATATGACACTATCTCTGCATACCATGAGGAGTATGCCAAAATCTACACATACTCAACTCCTTCAGTGGCCTCTGTGGAACTCACTTACAGGAAAAGTTGGCCCTCTGTATCTGCAAGTTTTGTATCCCTCAAATATTGTATTTTCCATTTGTATTTGGTTGAAAAATATCTGTGTATAAGTGGACCCGCACAGTTCAACCCCTCTTGTTCAAATCTCAACTGAGCTTGCAAACCCTGAAAATCTGCAAGAGTTTGCTTTCATTACATAATAAAAGTAGAACTCTTTTGAGATTTCATATTTCCTATCCATAATGGAGATTTTCTTGCAAGATTTAAATTAGAATCATCCTAAGGAAGAGAAATACAAATTGAATTAAATTAACTCCGTTTAAACTTATTTCAAGTAAAATATTTTAAAGATAATTAAGATAATTCAGAAGATATGCTTTAACTTTCTTTTAGTATATTGGATTTTAGGATTTCTACTCCAGAAAGAAAAAACAGAACATCTTAGGAAGAAAGAGTTAATGATTCTGTGGACAAGGTCATAGTGAAGGATTACAGAATGTAAGCAGAGTCATTCTACAAAAGCACATATTGGAAAATAATACATCTTTCAGAATAACCCATAAAGTGTAAATTTAATAAACATTACATTGTTTATGTTATAAACGGAAAACCATAATATTGCTCATTAAAAATAATATATAATAAAAAATTATTCTGTGTAATACTAAAATAGCAATAGGGTGGGTCCTCACAAAACAAACTTTCTCCAATTAATAGCTGGATATTTTCCCTAATTATAAACTCATGTACCTGTTTATAAACTGTTCTAATGTTTGGAAAATTACAAAGGTTAAATCATCTGTATCTCCTAAAGAGAATGATCACTATATTTTACACTTTTTTGCTAAGTCAGTATTTTAGAAAATTGACATGTTAAAAAATATACAAATAAAATAAAATATATACAAATAAACATTGTCTGGATAAATTATATAATACATTTATGTATGATTTTTTGTTTATAGTCATACATAATCTTAACAAAGAGGATATGCAACAAATGTTTATCAGAAATGTCATAGTTTGACATATTACTCTAAGGAATAATTTGTACATTTGTTCCTCATTTATTACCTCAAATAAAACATTTTATAATTTGAGTAATTTAGATACCATTAGAATAAAAGATGATGTAGGAAAAAAAATTACTCCACACAGAAATTAAGGAATTCTAAAACATTAACAACTAAAGGCTTTCAGTATATATGATGGAACTGATTCATTGAGGCTTTGTGTTCTGACTAGACGTTTATCTGAATATTGGCAGAGTCGTAATTGCATAGAAGAATTTCTAGTTCAAAATTCTATCAAAATTAATTATAATTTATATGTATATCTTATATTTAAATGTATGAATTAATACATTTACTTAGTAATGCATTTAGCATATTTAAATGTGAATATACAGTAATATATTTTTTCTGAATCATGGACACACACACAGAAAAAGGATTAGGTGCTACATTATAAGAACTTGATCTATCCTTCCTAACTTTGAAGATGGAGAGAGGAAGTAAGTAACTATGGTATGCATACGTACAAATTGGGAATTGTCCTGAGTTTACAATAAATGAAAAATGGAGACCTTCATTCTACAGCTGTCAGTAATTGAATTCTGTCAACAACCTTAATGAATGAAGAAATGGATCCACAACCAGAACCTCCAGAAAGGAAGGCAAAACTTCCTTGTGTTTTAGGCAATGATGCCCATTCAGACTTCTGACCTATCAAGGTATAAGATAAAATATGTTATTGTAACATATGAAGTTGATGTTCATGGTACTTTATTGTGGTAGCAGTAAAAACTAATTTAAAGTTAATACGTATGGATCAGAGCAGAGATCTCAGAAATGAAACCATCCTAATAGTCCCATGTGATCTTTGATAAAGCAGACAAAAACATATACTGTGAAAAAGAATTCTTATTCAATAAATGGTACTGGGAAAACTGGATAGCCACATGTAAAAGACTGAAACAGGAAAAATGCTTCCCACTATTCACAAAAATTAATTTACAATGGATAAATGACTTAAACCGAAGGCATAAAACTGTAAGAATTCTAGAAGAAAATGTTGGAAAACTTCGTCTAGATACTGGCCTAAGGAAAGAATTCATGAAGAAGACCCCATAAATCAATCACAGCAACAAAACAAATAAACAGAAACTGATCAAATTAAAAAGTTTCTGCATAGCCAAGAACATGATCAATAGAGCAAATAGTCAACCTAAAGAATGGGATAAAATATGTATATGCTATACATATGATAAAGGACTGGTAATCAGAATGTAGAAACAACTGAAATCAGCAAGAAAAAGTCAATCAACCCAACTAAAAAGTGGACAGAAAATTGAAAAAATAAATAGAAATTTGAAAAAAATGAACAGAAAATTTTCAACTGAAAATAGTCTAATGGACAATAAACACATGAAAAAATGCTAAACAACTCTAACCATCAGATAAATGCAAATAAAACCATCAATGAGATATTACCTACCTCCAATACAAATGGCTCTTATCTAAAAGTCTCAGCAACAAGGGCTAGTGTGGATATGGAAGAAATAGGAGCACTTAGCTGTGGGTGGAACTGCAGAATAGTACAACTTCTATGCAAAGTAGTATGGAGATACCACAAAGAACTAAAAGTAGACCTACTACAAAGAAGAAAAAATATACATTTTTTTTAAAAAGACACTTGCACTCAGGTGTGTATAGTGGCACAATTCTCAATTGCAAAGATGTGGAAACAAACTCAAGTGCCAATGAGTACTTGAGTGGGCTAATAAAGTGGGGTATACATATACCTTAGAGCACTATTCAGCCATAAAAAAAAAGATTATCTAGTATCTTTTGTAACAGCCTGGATAGAACTGTAGACCATTATTCTAAGTGAAGTTTTCCAAGCTTAGAAAACCAAGCACTATATGAACTGAATACTAACTTGGAACTAGTCAATCAACACTTAGCACACATATGGAAGTATAACTCAATGGAATCAAGTATGTGTGGGGGAATTGGGTAAATTCAGACCTAACTGTTACAATGCACACATTACGTGTGAGGGGTATACTTATAACTTTGATTTAAAATATACAAAAGAAAATTAAGTAATCAAGATGTGTACTGGTGTAATTTTCTGAGATTGACTTAAAATAACTTATTTCTGCATGCTCAAAAGTGATCCATGACAATGGATGAAATGAAAGTAAATATAAAGTCTTATTTTAAAATATTTTAAATCTCTAAAAATATTGACATGACTAATAAAAATTCACCCGATTGTACTGATTTTTCACCTGGAAATTTTAGTGGTTTTAGTTCATAGATTTTCCTTCCCTGCGCTTTGCTTTTGTTTTGTTCTCTCTTTCCTTTTTTTGACTTAATATGGATTATTTAATTTTTTGGAAATTTACTTATTTTTGTATGTTTGTTTTTATATATGTTCCAAATCTTTAGAAATTACCAAGCCATGTTAGAAACAAAATATATTTTTTAAAATTTCCTTTGGTAAAATGTCATAGCTTTTGATGTTGTATATTGCATATTTTTAAGCCAAGCAAAGTAAAAATAAATGTGATGTGAGTGTATGAAGTGATGGCGAATGAAGAAGGAGATTTTATAAATGTAAACATATTTACCACTGGCTTTAAGATATAAGTGGTGCTAAAAAAAATCTTGCCCACACTTGTCTTCCTTTCTAAAGACTAGTTAAACTTATGACATAATATTAAGTCTTGTTTACTAAAAAGTCAAAATTATTTTATTTTACTTTATTTATTTTTACTAACTCTATGCAATTATCTATCAGAGTCAAAGTATCATGGTTTGTAAGACTGGGGATAAGGAATAATTTTCCAAAATATGTTTATTACATTTTAAACAACTCTCAGAGCTGATAATTCTATCTTAATGGTTATAAAAATTAGAATATAAGAATTTTACATGCCTAGAGATCTGTTTGAAATGGAGTAAAAAATCACTTTGTTCTAAATGATTCATTTTCAGAGCTTGGCATTGAGGATAGGAATTGGAAGAATACTTTTCTTCCTGACTTTGTAAGAAGTATATGAACCATCTACATTTTGATTAAATTTCACTTGGCATAATTTCCTGTTTGATACCTAAGGGTATTATCTTGTTCTCACGGAAACAAGGTATTCTGTTTTGTCAACTTGCCTATCAGACAATGCAAATAGGTAGCAGAGAGGTCAATTAAATTTTACCCCTTCTTAAATTCCATGGGTAATGATGTATTCAAAATTTAAGAATTTATGTTTGTGAGTTACATACATATATTCTGGGGGGAAATCTCTTCTTATAGTATAAGAAGATATATATCAATTGCTTTTAGTGAAATTAATGTGTACCCAGAATTAGTGAATGTACTATATTAACTTGTATTTAGGAAATCATATTAAAAATATTGAAAACATTTGGCTATATAGGGAACATTACAAAAAGTGAAAATTTTATTTGTTATTGTTGGTCCCTTTTCCCCTGGCAGCATAAACAGTTGATAACTGATATAACTGAATGACTCTGTTTCACTTTCTTTTAAAAATTTATTGGTATTTCCTTTGTGGTATTTCTGTCCTCAGAGTGTTTGCTTCTGATTGACACCTGTCATGGAAGTGTCTGGTTGGTAAATCTTTAAACATATTTCTGTGACCTAATGCAAGTAAAGCTGCAGAAGTTAGGTCCTAACTACTGCTTTTGCAGAAGTAATATTTATAACACAAGAAATTATTCCAAAAGAAGATTTCAAAGTTCCCATGCCCATTACTGAAATAATCCTTATAGCCCCTTGAATGGTGAACTCTGACTTTATTCCATTATGTTAAGAGTCTATCTCTTAGGCAAGAGCAAATCAGAATTGTGACTGGGAGTCTTCAATATAACAATGTGGTGTGCTCCAAAAAAAAAAAAAGATGGTGCTCTTATTACATAATTCCCTATATACACAGGCAGATACTTTCCAACTAAGAAGAAAAACATGTGCATACATACACATATGGTATCCAGGTTTATGTTTCTTTTTTTCTTTTCTTTCTAAGTGTCTCTGTATAGATGATTGTTAAATGATAAATTGGTTTCTCTGTGTGTAAGATGACCCTTACCTGGGAAAAAGTTAAGATCAGCACAAGAATAATAGAGAGCTCCAAATTCCTTATTATCATTAAATATTATGTAAAATAGAATTTTTGACTCTGAGAGTGTATAGTAATGAGAAAAATAGAACCCTCGCCTTCAAAGAGCTTTTGCTTAACTTTCTTTGATAGGATGTTCTGTCAAGAAAATAACTAGCTATTTTTGTGTGTGAGTAGCATCTGTCAATCACAGAAAATGGTATGGAATTCCTTTATGGAAATACTACTAGTGTAGGAAACTTTCTTTCTTTTTTTCTATATTGATAATAAATATTCAATGACTACTTTGCAACCATAGATTCTGCAAAATGGGAGCCAAATTGGCACCTCTGTAAATTATGTGTTGATTACTTTGTTTTCCTTCATCACTTTTTTTTCCTTTGGCAAACTCTAACCTCTACATCCTTAGAAATGAACTTTATTGTACTCACTGTTGAAACTCCACCACCTAATTGTTATATATCATATGGTAGAAATGCAAAAACTGAATGGTGAATGAATTATCAGGCAAAAATACAAAGTCCATGTCCTTCTTTACTGCATCAATAGTACATAGGTCTGTGCCACAAAGGCTGAGATATTTAAATGCTTAATTAAAATCAGACTTCTTTTTCTTTTCTTTTCTTTCTTTTTTTTTTTTTTTTTTTTTTTTCCTTTTTAGACAATCTTGTCCTGCTGCCCAGACTAGAACGCCATTGCATCATCTTACTTCATTGCAACCTCAAACTTCTGGGCTCAAGAGACTCTCCTCCCTCAGCCTCATGAGTAGCTGGGACTAAAGGCACTGGCTGCAACACCTGGCTAATTTTTCTATTTCTGGTAGAGATGAAGCCTTGCTTTTGCTCAGGCTGGTGTTCAAGTGACCCTCCTAACTCAGCCATCCAGAGCGCTAGGATTATTGTGGTAACCACATCACTTGGCCCAAAATCATGTCCCTTATTTCTTTTGCTAACTTTCCATCATAACATTTATTTTGAAAGCCACTGTAGAGAATCTGGATTAGAGATAATACCATCCTAGCAGTATGACTCATATTAAAATAAACATTATGTGACTGAGTAATGTATAATAAAGCATAAATTTAGCCCAATGAGAATTTCTGTAAATAAATTAAAATAAATTAGAAATGCATTTGGAAACATCCTAACCTTTTATTTATGTTTTTCTGAAGGCCAGATTGTCTTTCAGTTTTTACTGCAAAACACACATCAAATATTACCACCTTGAGCTATCTGAAGTTTTCGATTTTCTCTATACTTGAAATGCTTGCTTCAACTAGCAGTTCATTTGTTTAAGCAGAATCAGCACAGAAACTACTTAAATTGTTTTAAGAAGAAAATTTGTCTGTCTTCTACATATTAAAATACATAAAAGAAATAATGAACTGATCAATTTTCACAAATTACATATTTCAGATATTACTACTTTTATACTGAAAATTTCCATACTAATTATTTCTTTTTTAACACAATATTTATCATAGGTAATATATTTGCCTAACATAAGTTATTTTACCAGTAAAGAATTACTTCAAAAATGTGTCATTTTATTATTTTAATTGTGTTGTTCATTTGTATACAAGTAATGTATATTTCTCTGTTTGGTAAGCTAGCTTGTTCAAATGTTGTTAAACCTACAGGCTATTATGTCTTATGTCCAGTAGAATTCAAAAGAATAATAAAACACATACAGGTGTGTCACACATTAGAAATGGCTTAACCAGTCGTCTCACCATATGTTGCTTTTTTGCTCTAAAAATGAAAACCAGAAAAGTCCAAGCTATTCAGTAAGTTAAAAACTATTCTTTAGAAGAAAAATCAGGTTGAGAGTGAGATACCCATTCCAGTGATCGAACCATTGTAAACAAACTACAGTATCTACAACCAGAGGGACTTTTTAAATTATTATTAAATCATAACTGTGTACATTAATGCAATCATGGGGTACAATGTGTTGGTTTTATATACAATTTGAAATATTTTCATCCAACTGGTTAACATAGCCTTCTTGGCATTTGAACCAGCCTTGAGACCCTAGAATAAAACCCACCTGGTCATGGTGTATACTTTGTTTGATGTGTTGCTGGAATCTGATTGTTAGGATCTTGTTGAATATTTTTGCATCAATATTCATTAGGGATATTGGTTTATAATTTTCTTTTCTCGTTGGATCTTTTCCTGGTTTGGGGATCAAGGTGATGTTTGTTTCATAGAATGTGTTGGGTAGTATTCCTTCTTTTTCTATATTTTGGAAAAGTTGAGTAATATAGGTACTAGTTCTTCTTTAAAGGTTTGGTAGAATTCTGACATGAAGCCATCTGGTCCCGAACATTTTTTTTTTAGGGAGATTTTGTACAGTCGATGCTATTTCAGAACTTGATATAGGCCTGTTCAACATTTCCACTTTATTCTGGCTAAGTATTAAAAGGTAATGTACTTCCAAGTATATCAGATTTTTATATTTCTGAGAATAAAGTTTCTTATAATATTCATTAGGGATATTTTGAATTTTTGAGGAGTTTATTTTTATTTCATCTTTACCATTTCTGATTGATGAAATGAGATATTTTACTCTTTTTTTCCTGGTTAGTTTAGCCAAAGGTTTGTTTATTTCATTGACCTTTTCAAAAAACCAGTTTTTTGATTTATTAATTGGTTGTATAATTCTTTTGTTTTCAATTTTGTTTAATTCTGCTCTAGTTTTGGTTATTTCTTTTCTTCTGCTGGGTTTGGTATTGGAATGTACTTCCTTTTCCAGTTCCTCTAGCTGTCCCATTAAGTGTTAATTTCTTCTCTTTCCATTCTCTTGAGGAAGGCTTGCAATACTATAAATTTCCCTATTAGGATTGCCTTTGCGGTATCCCAGAGGTTCTGATAATTCATGTATTTATTATCATTTTTGTTCAACAATTTGGTAATTTCCTTCATAATCTCATCTATGACCCAACTATCATTCAGCATAAGGTTATTTAGCTTCCACATTTTTGTTTGAGTATGCAGATTCTTGTTGCTATTGAGTTCAACTTTTATTTTATGATGGTCCAAGAAGATTCAAGGAATAATTTCTATTCTTTTAAATTTGCTGTGGTTATACTTGTGTCCTAAAATGTGATCAATTTTGGAGCATGGTGTATCTGTGAATAAAATTGCAACACCTGCTTTTTTCTGCTTTCCATTTGCCTGGAATATAGATGATCGTCCTTTCACCCTGAGTCTATATTTATCTTTTAAAGTAAGATGAGATTCTTATATGTAGCAGGTATCTGGCCTGAGTTTTTGTATCTAGTCAGCCAACCTGTGCCTCTCTAGAGGATAATTTAAGCTATTCACATTAATTGAGAATATTGATACGCCTGGTAGAGTTTTGGGTGTTGAGTTTTTTGAAAGTCCAATGGACATTCTTAATCCTTTCACCACGGTGGAAGTTGGAATTTGATCAAAAGTTTCTGAGTCAGTTTACTTTTGTGGTGGATGATTGCACTGGTCATTATGGATGATAGGTCTGAGAATATCATGGAGAGCTGGTACAGGTATGGCAAATTTCTTCAACATATGAATGTCATTAAAGTATTTAATTTCTCCATCATAAATAAAACTCAGTTTAGCTGTATACAGGATCCTGGGTTGAAAGTTATTTTGTTTTAGGAGATTAAAAGTCAATGACAACCCTCTTTTGGCTTGAAAGTTTTCAGCAGAGAGATCTGCAGTTAATCTAATATTTTTCTCCTGTAGGTTATGGTTTTCTTTCATCTGGCTGCTTTCAGAATTTTATCCTTTATATTAACTTTAGTGAAGTTAGTTATGATGTGCCTGGGGGATTTCTTATTTGGGTTGTGTCATGCTGGGGTTCTGAAACTTTCTGCTCTCTAAATTTCAGAATCTCTTTGCACGTCTGGAAAGTTCTCTTTCACGATCTCTTGAAGAAGAGACTCTGTGCCATGCTTTCCATTTCTCTTCCTCTTTGAGAGTTTGGGAAAGTTCAAAATCTCATCTTCAATGTCAGAAATCCTTTCTTCAGCTTGCTCCATTCTATTACTGAGAGATTCTACTGTATTTCTCAGATCTTTGAGGGCTGCAAATTCTTCTCTCAAAGTGTCAAAATCTTTGGTGATTTAGTCTTTGAATTTCTTAAATTTTTTTTTTTTTTTTTTGGAGACAGAGCCTCAAGCCGTCACTCTGGATAGAGTGCGGTTGCATCACAGCTCACAGCAACCTCCAATTCCTGGAATCAAGGGAGTCTCCTGCCTCCGCCTCCCAAGTAGCTAGGACTACAGGCACCCACCACAACACCTGGCCATTTTTTGGTTGCAGACTTCATTGTTGTTTGGCGGGCCCAGGCTGGATTCAAACCCGCCAGTTCGGGTGTACATGGCTGGTGCCTTAGCCCATTGAGCCACAGGTGCTGAGCCAAATTTCTTAAATTCTTGAGACAACTTTTGAAATGCTCTTTGAATTTCTAATTCTAATTTTTCCTCTATTTTATTGATCTTATTTTCAATCCAAATTCTGAATTTGGTTTCTGACATCTCCTCCATCTGTTTATGAATGGGATCTTCAGTTATGTCTAACAAATTCTTTCTTGGGGGGGGTGCTTTGATCTACTCTGGTTTTTCTTATTATAGGAGCTTTTCTGCTGATTCCACCTTATGATTATTTTACACTGTTTGGCTAGATGAGCAGATAGTGAGAAATTGGGTTGGGGGCTCCAGGAGTAGCAATTAGCCAGCCCTTTGCCCAAAACTTGGGACTGGTGTCTGTATCTTTTCCCCTACTGCTTAGCAAAGAACCTATACAGTACAATGGCCTGAGAAAATGGGGACCTGCTTGGTGTGGTGGGGCTAAGTGGCTTTGTCTTGTTTTCACCTGGTCTCTGTCCTATCTTAGAGAATCAGATACTCTGGATTGAAGTCTCAGCTGTGGAGGGATACCAGCAATTGAATCACCCTGCCCCCCACAGGCAACAATTGGAAAAGGAAAATCAAACCTTCCCACAACCAAACACCCAGGGTACCACTTTAGATAGTCCTGGGATAATTGGCACAGTTCAAGAGGTCCAAATCAATTGTCCCAGTCAGCACTCATCTCAGGGGGGAGTTTCCTAAAGCTCTCCAGCAACTAGAGAGCAGTGGTCTGCTGGCAGCTCAAGTATGACTCGCTCTAGTGCTCCGTGAGGTCAGAAGGACCCACCCAGCAAATAAATTAGTCTGAGAAGGTTGATGTCTCCTTCCCCACCTTGCACCACTATCACACCCAGTCACTGGTAACACTGCAGTGCTGTAACCCAGTTCCCTCCAATGAGCTAATGCTCCAGGGGTTTGTGCCTGCGTGAGTCACAGGGAGATCTATGCCTCCTCAGCCAGGCCATCACTCTCTACCACCATCCAGCAGGGGGAGGTGAGGCCTAACAACCTTGGGTGCTCAATGGAGGCTGGGGTGGTTTATTTTTTCCAGCCCTGCCCCTGATTGATGTTGCTGACAGAACAAAACAACTTCTCAGAATTTGTTTCTGTCCCAGCTATATTCCCTTGTGGATCAAATGCTGCTTGACTTCACAGAAACTGTGATTCAACTTGGTCTGCACTGCCGCACAGTCTTCATTGCAGTCTGTGTTGGGGAGGGCACGATCAGAGTTCACACTCAGCTGTCAGTTCCAGCCTTTACCTTCCCGCCTTTATCTCAACTATGATCACCTGAGAGCTGGGTGCCTCTGAGGCTTAGTAAAGCAGTCCTCTGGGTCAGCCCTCACCCTGAGATTCTCCTGTCTTTGTGCACTGCATATTCTTGTTCCTGTGCTGCACCCAGGCCACTATGGCCTCAGGCATATGCTTTACTCACAAGGCCTGTGTTTCTGTCCCAGATCTGTTCCACCAGTGGCTGCCACTGGAGAAGATGCCCAGTTTCCTCTGGTTGCCCAGAGAGATAAGGTGTGTCCTTTCAAAATATCCCTATGATTGTGAGCCTTATTATTCTCCCCTCTGTGACTGTTGCTCTGTGCCTCGGGGCACCACCTCTCCTGTACAGTTCCTTCTCAATTGACCATCTTCTCTTTACTCCCATGTGGCTGAATCAGCACAGATCAGCAATAACCCATGCCCCATCCATGCTTCTTGAGAAATGACCAAGAATCTGGACTCTATGCTGGATAGGTTTCCAGACCTCAGGATGAGAGTGGAGGGGAGTGCTGGGAGTTCAGAATTGGAGGTAGGGAATATATACAGTTTTATACAGTTTTATGCCTGGCAGGAGAGTGCCATGGCACCCTAGTAGGGGAAGGAGGTCCAGTTTTTAGAAGGTCTCTCCCTTGGGATAAAATGGGAGGATATTTGAACCCTACCCTCTTGTTTGTATGAAGTATACTGTGAGCCATTCTCATGGGGGAAGGGACTCCCATCCCCTTGGTGATGGATTTTGTACCTTTTGTTTGTATCCTTGAGGTCACAGATTGCCTCAGGAGGGTTGAGGTGTGTTCTTTAACCTTCTCTCTTAGCTCAGCTCCAAACCATCAGCTTTGTTGCTAAACTTCTGTCCTTTAACTCTCCTTCTGGTTGGGAGCTTCTGTGGAAAGCTGGCTCCAGTTGGCTATCTTGCCTCCACCCCCACAACCTCCAACTCTTGGGCTCAGGCAATCCTCTTGCTTGAGTTTTTCTTTTCTTGTTTTTTTCTTTGTTTCTATTTTTAACAGAGGCAGGGTCTCGTTTTTTGCTCAGGCTGAGATCAAACTTGTGAGCTCAAGCAATTCACCCACCCCAGCCTCCAAGAGTTCTAGGATTATAGTTGTGAACCACAGCACCCAGCCTTTACTGGTATTTTTAACCAGAGAAGCCAACTTTTCTCTCCAAACACAGAAAGCCTTCTCAGTGTCCATTCTCCTCTCTCACCACTCATTTGTGTCTGTTTTATTTTCTTTCCTTCTTTGATCTAATTAGAGGACTGTAGATTATCAACGGCAGTTTTCTGACCAGCTTTACAACTGATGGTGGTGGTGATGGCAAACAGCAACTGCCACAGTAATTATGCTCTCCACTTCCCATTTTCCCTCTTTAGAAGGTGCAAAGGGCAGGGACGGGATTTTGAATAAACATAAATAAATATTTGTATTACAGAACCACACCATGTGTCTTAGACAAACATGAATGCTAAGCACCTAAAGTGATAATTATGTAGATAAAGGCAATTTTGTTTTCCGAAATGTAAAACTTTCATAGTACAAAAATCTCTTTTCCAAAGTACTAGCAGAAATAATTTAATGATATGAGTGATTTAAAAGATGCTTTGGAAATACAACTCGTCAGACATCTATTGTTTTCTGACTCAGTCTCACATTTAAGAATATTTGAAGTTCGTACTGTTCTACTTTTCTAGGAATTTACTAGTTCACTTAAAAAGAATCATGTTTCATTATTGTTATTGACTTTCAGAGAAAAAGAGATAATTGAACTCAAGGAATTTGGTTATGATTAAAATGCTTTAAATGAGAGGATATACCTTTTTCATTAAAAACTGGAATGGAAAATGGTAGATTTAGTTCATCATGATTATTTTATCCATTATTTAAATGGGGAAATGTACATTTCAACTTTTTTGTTTTGGCTATCTTCTGTGTATTTATAACATTTATAAACAATAAGCAACAAAAAATGGCGTTTCCAAGCATCTAAAAAAAAATTACTTATAGTGCCCTTTGCATCACTATCTTGCTCTAACAACATTGAAGTTGAAAATTAGCTATATGCCGTAAAATGCCTATGTGTTCAATTTTCAACTGTGGTAAACAACCTCAGTGTAGTGCAGATTTAAAACACAACTAGATATCAAGGTAGTGTGTTAATTACCTTGTTTTCAGAAATTTGTTTATAGGTTTAGTCTCACTCATTAGTTCTGAGAAGCAGAGAAAAAATATTGGGCCACAGGTTACAATGTAACTAAAACTTAATCAAGAGGAAAGATAATGCTAACATAAAAGTAATTCAAATTTTAAAGAGAAAGCAATGAAAATATTATTTTTGGTCCTTTCTTTAAAAAAGTCAAAAAATATACAAGAAAGCTGTTTTTGGGTAAAGGAGAAAGAACATAAGAAAAGAATAAAGGAAGCAATGTTTATCATAAACATACCTAATTTGGGTTAAATTCTTTATAGACGCATATACTATCTCAGTATCATAATAGCACTGTGGGGGGGAAGTGATTATACCCATTATATAGATAAGAAAATTAGAGTCTTGAAAATAACTTAAGATTCATAACACATAGATGGCATCTCTGATGATTGAATGCATACATGTTTCAGTTTTAAATTTTGTTTTCTATTATACATGTACAGCATGATTAATGCATCTAAAACTAATTTGCCTCTGGTGAATGAAAGATACATATTCTAATAAAGTCCTCAAATGACATATATATTGTTTACCTTCAGAATTGAATTATATCTATTTATTCTGCCCCTCTAAAAAAATATAGTGAACCTGTGTAGAGGGTTCGGAAGGGGGACTGGTGATAGGTGAGAAAAAATAATGTACTTTGGAATTAGAATTAGTGCTTTATTTTTTTAATTCAATTTTTCTGAAACCTGCATGCTCCCTAGCTCCTGTTTATGTTGGGTGGGAAAGATATTGGTGGATTACTTATAAATAAATATCCTACAGCTTTAAAAGACAAAAACATAAATTTGAAATCACTTGATGATTTTGTTATTTATTTTAGGTTAAACAAAATAATGAAATTGTTTGAGTGTGTTGCTTCTTAGAGCCATCTCGAGGATGAAGTCCAGGCTTCTTCTTGTCTCATAGTAGAAAATGGTTTGTCTCCTTCCACATTTCTGATTTCTTCTGCTGCAAACCATGTAGATCTTTGTTGATTATTTTTTTATTTTGAGTATAAAATGCATTTTCCCTTTTCCCTTTAACTTTTCCTGAATGTCAGAAGATGATGGTCTTCCCTTCTTGTTTGAATTTCTATTCCTCGCATTGTTTACAAGCTAAGTTATGAGATTCTGTGTATTCTAAAATGGATTCTGTTCTTTTTTTTTTTTTTAATTGAAAAGTCTGTTTCTTCCTACAACCAGTGATCAATCATGTTTGAGGGCCAAAGAATATACTCAGCATTGTTATTAACCTCTTGTCATAGAATGGGAGGCATGTCATTTCATAGCACATTAATAGGCATATAATTTATATTCCTGAAGTTTCTTCGTCTTCAGATCACTTGAAAAATCCTTCATAGAAGCCGTAACTGTTCCTCCTATATGTTTTTTTTTTTCATTTTATGCAATTCCTGAGCAAGTTGAGGGCTTGTGTAGAACTTGTCAGTGTAGCTATAATAGCCTGAACCATTCAGATATGCTTGCACAATTTGTGCCAAATGAATTGCTATTGAGGATGAATAAGCTTTTCATAAGCTTGCCATAATAAGGAATGTGAGCAAACACATATCACTTTCTGAATCTCACAGGCAAAAAAATTTGTAGGTCTTCACTTTGCAGGATTCTTCAGATTGTAGCACTTGAATTGAATCCTTTATTGAAACCTACTGTGCTCTTACCTACAGCCACCTTACTCCTTGGTATATGAAGTTCTTTACATTTACTGTCAATACGCTAACTAACATTGTTCACCTTGCTCCATAAGGTACATGCCGTCTCTTGAGCTGCAATAGAAATAATTAAATGCAGCATCCAAAATATTTGGAAAAACAGAGACAAGAGAAAACATACTTAAAGAATAGAGTTCAGTTTAGCCAATCTTCAGTAAAATAATCAACTAATTGTGCCATAAAATTCAAAGCCATGTCCAGCATTACATCAAAGAACTCACATTTCTTCTCACATAACTTCTTTCCATAAGTGCCAAATTGAGTGCTTTATTAGTGGAATCACCTTCTGTATTTTTTCCACAGCCTATATGTTTCTTGCAGTCACATTTTCACTAATTAGATCATGTGAGAAAAAAAGTTGGAAATAAGTTCAGTTTTTGGCCAAGCACTTTGAGGAAGGTTAAATCACTGTTGTGTGAGAGAGTGTGGGAACTTTATAACTTCATCATCGTCATCATAATAAGCCATCTAGCTACTAGTTACAGGTTGTGTGTTATTGTCACTTTTCTCATCAGCAGCTTCAGATTCATTGAAACTAATGTCTCTGCACACAGGAAGAGTTTCTTCATGCTTACTTTCATCACCAATATCAACTCTCTATCTCATTGTCCTCAAAAAAATCTAGGCCAGGCATAGTGGCATATGTCTGTAATCTGAGAAATCTGGGAGGCTGAGGCGGGTGGATTATTTGAATGGACTCAGGAGTTCAAAACTAGCCTAAGCAAGAGTGAGACCTCATCTCTACTAAAAATAAAAAAACTAAGCAGGTATGTGGTGAGCAACTGTAGCCTCAGCTACTCATGAGGCTGAAGCAAGAGGATCACGTGAGTACAAGTGTTCGGGGTTGCTGTGAGCCATGAAATGACGACACTCTACCCATAGCAAGAAAGTGAGAGTCTGTCTCAAAAGAAAAAAAAATCCAGATTGTAATATTCTTGCCACTTATATGCCTTCTCTTTGTCAATTGCCTATACGCACAACCATGTGAATGTAACACATGATCACCTGTTCATTCAAAACACATGGCCTGCCAAAAAAACAGAAAGAAGGCAACCTGTGCCTTCTGTTGGCTTGAGTTCATACTACAGGAGGAAATGCTTCATGCAGGCCCCAACAGTGGAGTAGGTGAAGAAACACAACAAAAAAACATGCTGGCCATCTTCTGACATCAGAGCAGAACAAGATAATCATGTCTGATGAGTTCCAACATAGGATCAGAAAGGGTTTAAGACCCATTTCCAAAATCCTCAATGCATTACACCGTTATAAAATATATTGGTTGTTTTTCATGTACAGACTTTTGGGACAGTGTTTAGTACAAGCCTTACTCTTCTTTTCCACCCCCATCTGTAGAATCATGGTGATAGAAGGCAAATAGTGTGAATCTAATATAGCATAAAATAGAAAATTAGGTCTCTGCTTTTGTCATTTGGAGGAATGCTTGGAGAGGCTATTAATAGTATTACTCAGAAAAAATCCTAATGTCACTTTTTTTTTTTAATACTATGGGCAGTTTTCCAAACAGTACCTAAAACAGAGGCAGTTCTTATTTTCTTCAAAATATAATGTAATCTATAGGTATCATTTTCTGATTTCAAGTGACTTGTTGAAACATGTTGCTTAGAATTAGATTCACTACTTCAAAGATCCTGATTCTATCACTTAAAGCCAGAAGTGATTTGGTGGTTTTAATGTGAAAATAAAATAACAGAATTTCTTAGGAACTCAAACTGTAAGACAGATAGCATAATGCTTATTGATTTTCTTTGTTCATGAGAGAAAGTACTCGTTGAGCTCATTTGAAAAAAAAATGCAGCAGCTCACTGTTAAAAAGTATTTTCTAAAGTTAATTCAACCAAAGGATAAATTAAGAATCCACCACTGTGATCACTAAATTAAAATTTTCATCTTCCAGCTTTGAGACTCACTTAATACTATTTCTCAGTGAAGACATGCTCTAACCTTTCTAGGCTTAAATAAAAAGACCTCTGTGACATTTACCTTCTGTGACATTTACCTACTTTCAATAATCTCGTGTTAAAGACATTTGTACCTTGTGAAATGTATCATTTTTTTCATTCTATCTGACAAATAATCCAATATTTATCCCATTTACATTTAGTAGGATGGCTGATATATTTGCCTTAAAATATTCTTAATATTGGTTTGTTATTTTTTATTTGCAATAGGTTTTATTATTCTATTATTCTCTCCAGGAAAACAATAGTCACATATTTGCTTACTATTATCTTTGTGGAAATCCTAAACATTTCTATTTGTATACTTGACCTTAAACTTGATGAAGATGAGTACTTTCATCATTGCTTACACAATGCATTTTGACCACTTTACTTATCGCCTTCACAAATTTTATAATAATTTATCTCATATTTTTCATTTACATATATTTAAAATGTCATAGAAAATTATTAATTAATTAATTCCTCGATTACATCAATATTTATTTATATTTAATTTACTTCTTCATCTCTCTAGTTTATTCAGGATTCTTCTTCTTCTACCTAAAGAACTATCATTAATAATTAGTGGGTCTCCTGCTACAGATTCTTATTTTTTTTACTGTTTGAAAATGTTTTTGCTTAACTATTTTCTTTATTCTTATATAAGTTCCATTCACATAAACACATATGTGTGTATGTTTGACATACAACTGGCAATTCCAGCATCCCGTAATATTTCATCTACCCTTCTCTATTTATCTTCTCCGCCTTGAAATAACTTCTTTTCAAACTTATGAAACCACAAGAATTGCTCTTTTTTGTAATTTGTTATAAATAACACAAGTTGAGGTATTTTTATTTTTCACTTAATGTCACTTGTTTTATGATCAATCATTCATTTTTACTTATTGTTAGCATTTCAGTCTATGAACATACCTCACATTAAGTGTTAACTGATATTTAAGTTCTTTCTAATTGGGGTTATTTTGACAAAGCTGTTATTATACTCACACATATACCCTCCTTTCTAGTAATTATACAAGTAGGCAAACATACCTTTAATTTTAGAGGATATATATATGCAGTCTACCTTTTAAATAAGGCTGTTAAATTCACACCCCCATGAGTTTCTGTTCCTCTACACCTTTGGCAACACTTTGTGGGATAGTGAAGCTTTTAAAATTTACCATCTGGCTCGGCGCCTGTGGCTCAAGTGGCTAAGGCGCCAGCCACGTACACCTGAGCTGGCGGGTTTGAATCCAGCCCCAGCCTGCCAAACAACAACGATGGCTGCAACCAAAAAATGGCTGGGCATTGTGGCCGGCGCCTATAGTCCCAGCTACCAGGGAGGTGGAGGCAGGAGACTCGCTCGAGCCCAGGAATTGGAGGTTGCTGTGAGCTCTGAAGGCACAGCACTCTATCCAGGGTGACAGCTTGAGGCTCTGTCTCAAAAAAAAAATTTACCATCTGCTGTGCATGCATGTGTAAGTAAATAATTTCCATGTTAATTTGTATTTCACTTATGATTAATGATGGGAGGTACCCTTTTAGAAATTTTTATTTTTTATGCTTTGATGAGGTAATTTTTAAAGCATTTAATCACTTAAAAAAAATTAACTTTTGATTCTTTGTACAAATAAAAATTCTTATATTGTCTGGATATGAACAGTGTGTGTCATATCTGTACTGTGAAACTTCATTTATTCTGTAGCTTGCCTTTTTTTTCTCTTAATTCTACCCTTACAAAAAACATTAACTTATATTGAAAGAAATATTCTGTTTTCAGTTCTTATGTGCATTATTGATTATACCAAGGTATATATGAAAGCAAACAAAATATTCTATTGTAATTTATGTCCTCCGATGTTATATTATGTTCTTCAATAGTCAAGGTTATTATTCATTTCACATATTTTTGTGTTTGGTATGAGGTAGAGGTTATGGTTCATTTTCTTTCAATATGGAACTGTAATTTAACATACTTATTAAAAATACCTTTTCTAAGTTTCACCTATGCCTTTCTAAGATGCACCATAAATGTGGACCCACCAATTACTCATTACTCTCAGGTGAAACTTACTAAATTTAGAATATAAATGTCTGTTCACAATCAGAAAATGCCATGAATGCTATGTCAATGAGTTCAATGAAAATATTTCAGATTGTATATAAAACCAACACATTGTACCCCATGATTACATTTATAAACACAACCATCATATGATAAAAAAAAAAAAAAGAATAAAGAGAACACAAAAAAATACCTTTTCTAATAAATTTTTTGTGGCAATACACAAATAACAACTGGTCACGTGTCTGTGGAATTCTTTCTTATTTCTGTAATATGTTCTATTGTCTAGACTTGCATTCTTGCAATTTTATTTTAATTACTGGCACATAGTAATTCTTAATATTAGAATGAATTCTTTAATTGTGTTCTTATTCTTCAAGGTTGTCTTAATAATGCAGATCCTCACCATGTCCAATATAAATTTTAGGATTAGCATGTTAAGTTCCACAGATTAACAAAAACACTAGGGCATTTACTAAAATTATAATTAAATCCATACATTAATTTGGAGATAATTAACAACTTAAAAAGATATAATCTTTAAAATCATGAAAATTATAGTTGTGTTATTTATTTCAGTAATATTATGTTTTATTATAAAGCCCTTACAAGCATTTAGTTAGACTTCTTCCCAAGTAATTGGTGTTTTTGAAAACAGCAATGTTGCCTGAGACATTATAGACCACAGATGTTTCTCTACTGAGGTTCCAGACTATGTAACCATTTTACCCAGGTCAGAATGCCTATTTCCCTGACCACACTGCAAACAAGTTCCTTTATATTCTATTGAGATAGTTATTTTTATACAAATGATGATGCTTGAACTAATTTTGCCTAGACAGCCTATATTTTTCTCCTCACCTCATCTACTGTACTACTTTTTCTTCACTCTGGAATAGATTTGTACCCAAAGTATTCCCTTTATAATGCACTTGCATAAAATTATCCATTCACAGCATTAATTCTAGAGAAAGTGGCTCAATATTATTTACTTAGTGATTGAATTGGATTAGGATCTGGTTGCAATTTCAGTGAAATATAGTCAAGCTCTTATCTATCTCTCTTCTTTAGCCCATTTGCCCCCCCAAACATTTGCTGATATACCTGCAGACCACCATGGAAGTCTGGCAGAGCATACATTAGACACCAGAGATCTTAAGTTTAGCACTTTAACCTCCAATTTTATGAAATCTCAAAAACCTACAAGTATCTAAGGATGATGTTATGTGAATAGATATTTTTCCTACAGCAGACCTTTATTTTTTATGTACCATGATACTACAGAGAATTTACTATAGTGTTCAAGGTTTCTAACTCACTTATTTAATATTTATACACAACCTTAAAACTCAGCACACATTCTCTTGGGGGAATTCCCATCCACCTTACGTTTTTCAAGTTTCTGATCTATCATGCCCTTGTGACTGTCAGAAGCTGCATTGGTTTCTCCTTCTAACAATAGAATATCTTTCACTAGAATCATCCTGAATCTTATTCTATGTTCAGAACATGAAATACTCTCAGTTGAGAAAATAGCTGGTGACTATTGGATCACCTAGAAAGGACTCAACATTTCTATATTTGTAATTTATGTACACCTTATTCATAAAATGTCTATAAAAATGTATTTTCTAAAAAAAATCTTGTTTACTAGCTATTGCAGTAGTAGTATTGTCCTACCACAACCTCCTATACTTACCAAGAAGTGAACATTTCTTTCATTTTAATTATCAATAATATTATTACTGAGCATTATGGTTTGAATGTACGTGTCCCTTCCAAATTCACCTTAAGCAGCAAGGTGATCATATTAAGAAGTAAGATGTTTGAAAGCTGATTAAATCTTGGAAGCTCTATTCTCAAAGATGAATTGAACTCTTATAAGAAAGGCTGAGTAGAACTTGGTATTGCCTATCTATCCTAACACATTAGGATACAATAACTGTCGTCCACTCCTTCCTGGTATGTAAGAACACAAAACCAGCTGCCTCCTATGAGGCACAGACCCTAACCATACAATGAATAAAACTGGGACAAATTTCTGTTCCTTAAAAACTTACTCAGTCTTAAGTATTTTATTATAGCTTCAGGAACAAAATAAGTCATTGAATACTGTCTTAGTCTGTGTTATGTTACCATAAGGAATATCAAAGCTTTTTTTCTTTTATGAAGAAAAAAAAAGTATATTTTGCTCACAATTCTGATAGTTGGAAAGTTCACAATAGTCATCTGTATTCAGTAAAGGTCACAGGCTATTTTTGCTCATGGTAAGAAGCAAATGGAGGTAGAATGTGCAGGTGTCACCAGCCAAGAGATGAAGTGAAAGAGAGGGAGCTTCCAGGTCCTTTCTACTTATATATTTATTATTTTACTATTTGTTTTATTTCAAAATATTAATAGAGTACAAATGTTTTTGGTTATATGCATCTTGTTTGAAAATCTTGATTCAAAGTTATAAGTGTACTTGTAACCCCAATAGTGCTCATTATATCCATTAGGTAGGTTTTAACTCATACCTAACCCACCCCTCCTCCATATTGGATTTAACTGAATTTTACTTGGCTCTGGGCACACGTGTGCTCATTGCTTAGTTTCAACTTAATAGTAAATAAATGTGGTGCTTTTTGCTCATTTTTTAGACAGTTCACTTAGAATAAAGTCTCCAGTTTCAACCAAGTTGTTGCAAGATGCATTCATTAATTTATCTTTTTATGGCTGAGTGGCACTCCATAGTACACATCTACCACATTTTGTTATCCACTCATTAACTGATAAACACTGGAGTTCATTCCACACATCTTTGCAATTGTTAATTGTGCTGAAATAATCATCCAAGTGCGGGTGTCTTTAGAAGAAATGATTTCTTTTAATCTAGGGAGATAGCCAATCCATCCAGTATTGGCGGTGCTGCATTAAATGGTAGTTCTACTATTAGTTTTTGAGGAATTTCCATATTGTTTTCCTAAGATGTTATACAAATCTGAAGTCCCACTGACAGTATATCAGTGCTCCTTTCTCTCTCCATCCACACCACCATCTGTTTTTTTTTTCTTTTTTTTAACTTTTTAATAAAAGCCATTCTCACTAGGATAAAGTGGTATCTCATTAAAGTTTTAATTTACATTTCCCTGATTCTTAGTGATGGTGAACATTTTTTCATATGTTTATTGGCAACTTATCTCTTCTTGAAAAACATCTGTTTATGTGTTTTGCCCACTTTTTCATGGGGTTATTGTTTTTGTTGGTTTATTTTTGTTTTCTGATTTGCTTAGGTTATTTTTAGGGTCTGGTCATTAGCCCTTTCTCATATGTACAGCTCCTGAATATTTTCTCCTATTCTGTAGACCTTCTATTTGCTCTATTTATTATTTCGTTAGCTATGGAGAAGCTTTTTTATTTAATCAAGCTCCATTTATTTATTTTTGCTGTTGCACTAATTGACATTGGAGACTTAATCATGAATTATTTCCCTAGGGTTATGTAAATGTAGAAGGTATTTTTCTACGTTTTTTTCTAGAATTCTTATGATTTAATGTCTTACATTGAAATAAGTTATTTATCTTTAATTAAATTTCCTCAATGGTGTGAGATATGGGTCCTGTTTCATTTTCTGCATGTGGCTATCCAATTTTCACAGCATAATTTTTTGAATAGAGTGTTTTACCTGGTATGTATTGTTGTCTGCTTTGTCAACAAAGTTGGCTATTTGTGGATGGTTTTATACCTGGGTTCTCTGTTCTAATTTATTGGTCTATGCACTTATTTTTGAACCAACATCATTCGGTTTTAGTTACTACACCCTTGTAATATAGTCTGAAGTCTAGTAATGTGATCCTCTAGATTTGTTCCATTTGCTTAAGATTGTTTTGGCTGTATGGGCTTTTCTCTAGTTCCAAAGGAAGTATAGAATTGTTTTTTCTAGGTATGTGTTATGTGACATTGGCTTTTGATGATTATTCTACTGAATCTTTACATCACTTTTGGTAGTATGAACAATGTTCTTTCCACCAATCCATCAGCATAAAATATTTTTCCATTTTTAAAAATCACCTGTGATTTTTTTTACTCAGTGATTCATAGCTCTCTTTGTAGAGATCTTTCACATCACCTCCCTAAGCTCATCCAGACCAAAAAAAAATAGAACATTTGAACATACTATTATCAAGCATTCAAGTTGTAATAACAATAAAAAAGCTTTATCTAACAACAAGAAAAAAAATCCTGGACCAGATGGTTTTACACTTTTACCAAACCTTCAAAAAGAACTCATACTGTGGAACATATTCCAAAACATTGAGAAGGAAGAAACCTTCCCCAATTTTTTCTATGAAGAAATATCTCTCTGATATCAAATCAGGAAGGATCCAACCAGCAAAGAAAACTACAGACGAATATCATTAATGAATAGATATAAAAATACTGAACAAAATCCTAGCAAACAACCTATAGCTACACATTAAAAAAAACTTACACATCTCAATCAGGTGGGCTTTATCTCTGGGATGTAAGGTTGGCTCGACATACATAAATCCATAAATGTAATTCAGCACAAAATAAAATATAAAACAAAGACCACATTCAAAACATTCAACAAAATGAAGCATCCTTTTCTGATAGGAACACCCAGCAAAATAGCCATAGATGGACATTTCTTAAACTGATAGAAACCATCTGTGACAAATCCACAGCCAACATCATACTGGTTGGAATAAAACTGAAAAAAATTCCACTTAGAACTGGAATGAGACAAGGATATGCACTATCACCACTAGCACTCAACATAGTGCTAAGAGTTCTCCAGTGCAATTAAGCAAGAGAAGGATATCAAGGTCATTAATAAGGGGATAGAGAAGATCAATTTTTGCTTTTTCCTGATAATATGATCTTATACTTAGAAAATCCCAGGGACTCAACCACAAGACTCCTGGAAGTTATCTAGAAATAGAGTATTGTCACTAGATATAAAATCAATGTCCACCAATCAGTACCCTTCATATACACCAATAATAGTCAAACTGAGAATCAAAGACGCAATACCTTCAAAGTATCTTCAGAGAAAAATACAATACCTGGGAATATACCTAGGAAAGGATATGAAGGACCTCAACAGAGAGAATTATGAAACCTTAGAACAGAAATAGCAGAAGACTTTCACAAATGGAAGAACATACCATGCTCACAGCTGGGAAGAATCAACATTGTTAAAATGCTCAAAGTGACCTACAGATTTAATACAACTTTTATGATTCTGTCTATGAATAATTATAATTTTGAAGCATTTTAGATGTCTTAAGATAATCCATATGGTATAAATACTACTTAATTTAACTTCTGTAATACTATTCTAAAGCAAGTCATTAATTAACAAATGAGATAATCTAATGGTTAAGTAAAAGGAAAACACTAACAGAAGGTGGTCTAGCAAGTAATTGAAAAAGAACAACACAAAATTTTCTCCATATGTTGAAATAGCTTCTGATTTTCGACCTCAATATGCACATTAGAGATGCTTCAAAATATATATGCAGATGCTTGCTGAACTACTTAAGTCTCTATCAAAGGTCTGTATATGAGAGGACCTGGATTTCTCAAATGATTTGATTTAGTAAGTAAGTATTGGATGCCAAAAACCAATGTGCTCATCTTTTATTTCTCTAAAATAACTGTCACTTGATAAACTATAATTTCTTATATTAATATATTACAAGTGATATTGTTTAGATATTTTTCTTTCCCAAATTTAATGTTAACATTTAACCTGTAGTTTTGGAAGGGGGGGACAGGTAGTAGGTTGTTGGGTTATGGGGATGAATCCTTCCAACAATGGCCCATTCTCTCCTATTGGCAATGATGGAGCTCTTATTTTGTAAGTTCTCCCTCTATTATTTCCCTTGAGAATTTATTGTTGTAAAGGAGTCTAGTAGCTCCCTCTTCTCTTTCACCTTTTATCTCTCCATGTGATACTTATTCCGCTTCCTCTGCTGCCATGAATGGAAACTTGCTGGAGACCTCGACAGTAGCAGATGATGTCAAAGTTTTTGTGAAAAATTCAGAACTAGGAGTCAAATAAATCTCTTTTATTTTATAAATTACCCAGACTCGGTATCTCTTTTGTAGCAATTCAGATAGACTAACATAACACTTCATCAATTTTCTTTATTATAGTTAAGGCTTATTTTTGTCACCCTTATTTAATATTTTTAAATTTAAGGCTGTGAAAATATTCTTGTATTTTTTCTATAAACTTTGACATTTTCTTATTTAGACTTAGATTTATTATCCTCATAGATTTAATTTTATGAGTGAGTTAATTTTTATAAACTTATGTGTGATTTTCCTATTAACATTAGTATCTATTTAAAAGTTTATTGTTTCCTTCTTTCCCAGTGCTCTGTTTTTCTCTTGTGCTCAACCTTTGCCATAAGTTAAGTGCTCATATACCTGTCTAATAAGTCTGAATGTGAAATACATTTTTATTATATATCTATCTTGTTACCTGTGATACTCAGACTTAATTTCTGTACACATTAAAAAATAACTCCTGATATCCAGGATTAGAAGTCTTTTCACCTTGAACTTATTTATCAAGAATTTATTGGCTATACCAAATCCTTTGTATTTCTCTATAAAGTGTAGGATAAGCCTCTTTATGTTCACAAAAGAAAAGGACACTTGAATTTTTGTTGAGATTGTCTCTTAAAAAAGAATAGAAGGTATCTGAGTAAGGACATAACCCTTATTTAATCCTATATTTATAAAGTATTTCGGAGGGGATCAGTGTGTTTTCTATAGATTACATAACAGCAGGAGCTTTGGGTCAGTATAATAACATAGCTAATTCTAGAATGTCAATCTCCTAGGGAATAATTCCTGCATTGGTTCAATGTTGAAGTGTTCTCCTGAGCCAGCTTTTTACTAGGCTAGCTAAGGTGGAAAATTATTAGAGCCCCTGGGCTCATACAAAGCCAAAGGGTTTTCATTTTCCACTTTATTGGAACACCTTGTGGTTGTAAATTTAGCCCTCAAATATTTGAAAGAGCTAGCACATATTTACAACTCTTCTCCCTTGATACCCTTCATGACCAAGTCACTTCACAAACCAATTATGGGCTTTGGATGAAAGGATAGATTTATTCCTGATTCACCCTTATGCAGAAAATAAAGTCACTTGAAAATCTAACTAAATATTCAGAGGATACCCTCTAAACTGCTATCCTTGAATGAGTCTCAAATTTGGATCCATTGGCTTTATTTGTCTCTTGAATGTTTCTCAAAATTGCCAGTCTTATTTTAGATTTACAAATGCTATCAGAAAAATGAAAAGGTGTCATCGTGTTCTTTCTATTTGTTTTTGTTGGGTTCTTCGTATTTGTCTTTCTTAATAATTGGTTGCAATGTTCTCATATCCTTAATGATATCAAAATAGTTCAGAAAAATTATCTTATAGTATTTTAATGAATTTTCAGTGAAAGTATTGGTCCAAATAACTCGAGCTGTCATGGTACAGAAACAGAAACTAATCTTTGCTCCTTTAATCTGATGATAAACCCTTATTAAATAAGTCAAATAATATTTTTCTTTTTATTTCTTGATTCTATTATGGAAAAATTCTTTTTATTTTATAATGTTATAAATATATGTACAAAAGCAACTTACGTTAAATCAGAGCTGTGGATTAGTTGTTGGTACAAGAGCTATGTTGCTATTGTTGATATTTAACTCATTTATATGAAAATATTGTTTTGTTGCCACAAGAAAATTTACAAAAGATATATGAAAATATTATTAATGACTTATAAACCAGCCAATATTTATTAAAATTCATCAGTGTCATATGAATTAAAAGAGAATAAAAAGTTTTTTTGCCCCTAGGCAGTTTCTCATTTCCCCCAGGAAATCATTCTACATTACTATTGAAGATGTAATCTATTAAACAGAGGAATGAGATATGAGAGGCTGGTTTCAGTAATATTTAAACAATTAAGAGAAAATACTCTTATTTGTATCTAACACTGAAAATAATATACAACCAACATAATTTAGAAATAGACACACACATATATACATAATGTATGTGTATATAAAATATGTATATGTATGTGTGTCTATTTCAAGTTATGGAAGATATGTATGGAAGGTTCTGCTAAAACTACTGTGTAATTATGTGAAAATTATTTGAAAAAAGATTTCCTTTATGTCTTTTGCTGGTAGAGATGAAGAAAATGAATAAAGAAGATTCGGAAGGCACAGCAGTATGTTCAGTATTTGACCATCAACACCTGGTAGAGCAAATGGTATAACTAATTATTTCATTTTAATACCCAGAAAATTTCTATTAAACCTATCAGAGTTCTTATTTGTAGAGAAAAACAAATATATATTTTGGGAGGAACTCTATGGTGGACACATATTTTGAAGTCAAACTTTAAGTTAGACATCCAATTACTCTTAACACTGAAATGGAACAAATCCATACTAAACAGCTTAAGTAGTGTAATATAGTTCAAATATGTTGGAATGTGTTTCATACAATTTATTAGTCCTCTTTGTGAAGGTGGCCAGGCATGGCTGCCTGTAATCTCAACAGTCTGACAAGCCAGGGCAGGCAGATTGCTTGAGCTTAGGAGTACGAATCCAGCCTACACAAGTGCGATACCCAATCTCTAAAAACGAATATAGTCAAGCATTGTCAGGCACCTGTAAGAGGTTGGCTAAGGAGGGTGAAGAGGTTGAGGCAAGAGGATCACTTGAGCCCAAGAATTTGAAGTTGCTGTGGCACCAGGGCACTCAAACCCAACATGACTGAGACTCTGTCTAAAAGGAAAAAAAAAAAAAAAGTGAAGATGAAGAGATGGGCCATAAAAGAAAGTGTACTTTTTACGATTTAACATGGGTAAGTAACAAAATCCATAAATAAAGCTTACCTCAAAAGTTCACTTTTTAATAATATGGAAGCCAGTTAATTGTTTTAGAAGAAGAAAAATAAAAGTTTGCTTTTTTAGTTAATAGTTTGCTTCTTTATTATAAAAATTACTTGCTATCTAAAAAGACTTCATATTCAAGCCAAGCATCTGCAGGTAGTCAGTGAATAAATTAGGCCAACTTAGTTTCATTGTAAACTTACATGTCTTTTGGTATGTGGAATGATAATGAAGGTGAAAATAGAAAAGCAATAAAGGCATACAAAGTCAAGTGTAAACTAAAATATTAATTTAATTCTCCCTTCTTGCCTCAAGAACATTTTAAAAGAGGGAATCCAAATTACTAAAATAATTCTTTACCTTCTTTAAATCACAAAAGTAAAGGAACCTTCTTACTATGTGTGTTCATTCATTAACAAGTGTTTGTAGTAATCGTAGGAGTAGGGAAATCTTTTAAAGTTGCCTTTTAAAGCAAAGCAATTAGAGGAATTCAGAAAAAGATAGCAGAAAACACTATATGACAGACTTTTGTTGAAAATTTTGATATTGATATGTCTCAAGAACCTATTTAAATGTTTTGTTGGAATTGAAGAGGGAAATTTTCAAGTGTTTGCTGTCTGTGATGTATGTTTGTTAATAGCATTTGCCCTTTCTATTTAAGCCTACTCTCTAGAAATGGAAAACTAAGAACTCCTTCTTTCCAGGTAGGAATGAATTTTCAAGCACCTGAAGTAAGAAAATGTTTAATTAAGGCATGTTATATCATAAACTTCCAAATTATTGTGAAAAATGTATTGTTTATTAAATACATAAGGCACATATTAGTCTAATCCTCTGTTTTAATTCTGCTCATTTACATTTCACATCTGAAAGTTATTTTTACTTAAAAAATCCACTAATTAGGAAGTATACACTATTAGGGAATTCTGTCATGACAGCTGAACTGATTTTTATAACACAGTTTTAAACCTAAGCATATATAAATTTGTACTTACTATAGATTGACTACTGCATACTAATCTATTCTGTATTAAAAGATCAATATTGGTTTATTTTTTAATCTGGTTCCTTTATTTAGATTTCCTTAGTACATTATGCTAGGAAGATTAAATATCTTTTTTTTCTGTTAAAGTTTTTTTTTTTAATACAGCATTTGTTTGCCATAAAAAAGTGTTACTTGTCTTAACTAATGGATTTATTATTGTTTTTTTTTTAATTTATGTATTTATTTATTTTTTGCAAGGTGAATGAATGTATTAATGAACGAACACAGTCCCCTCCAGGGCAAAGTGATGAATACATCAATAAATGGACACAGTCTATTCATGGAATTGAGGCCCAGGAAATTCACATGAAACTGACCTAAGCATAGGAAATGGGGGTTCCACATTTAGTCCCAAGTGCAAAGTGAAGGAGGCATCAAGGCACAAGTGTCTCCTCAGCAGTTATTTGGCCTTTTTGGCTATTGGAGCCTCCGGTGGGGGTTGGAGGTCCCCCTCCCTGCCAGTCATAGAGCCCGCTGGTTCTTCAGCTGGCTGCTGCAGCACTGACACCACCAAAGAGGAGGCGGCAGGTCCACCAGCTCTGCTGAGCTGGCCAGGGCACCAAATGTCCTGCATGAGTTCTTCCTCTCTGAGTAGAAACCCCGACTGCTGTTAGGGAAAAGGGGCGAAGACTCGATCTAACTACTTCCTGATGAATCGGGCGATGATAGAAGGGGGAAGTTAGGGTTTCGCTGGAGGGAGAGTGATACAGGGGTTCATAGACTGGAACCATCTTTATTAAGTGTGGCTTGATGACATTTCTGGAAAACACAAATCTGATTAGTATAATCAGTAATAGGCAAAGGTAGAGCAGCATCAGGTCAGAAGCACTTATTCAGTGATGCTAAAACAAAACCATATTAGGAATTTTTTTGCTGTTTCCTGAATAATAACTTCAAACTTTCTTTGGCTCACAAGTGTAGGTGGTCTGTGGTTGGCTGTCTTCACTGTCTGCCTACGTTGAAGATGGAGGGTTCCAGGATTTTTCTCGTGAATGATGTATGCAGGTATAAACTCCTATAACTTCAACAGCTGTAGAAGAAGA
>CAUYON010011199.1:0-22164 GCA_963573935.1 Arctocebus calabarensis
TGGCATTTCCTTGATCACTATATAAAGACATTAATACTCTACCTTTAATAAGTTTCGCCAGTACCCTGCTAAGATGCACCGTAGGTGTGTTCCCACTAATTGCCCTCCCTCTACCCATCCTCCGCCCACCCCTCCCCTCCCTTTCCCCTATCCCTGTTTTGTGTTTACATGGATGGAGCTGGAACATATTCTTCTTAGCAAAGTATCTCAAGAATGGAAGAAAAAGTATCCAATGTACTCAGCCCTAATATGAGTGTCATTTTCTTAAGAGATACTCATCTGCCCATTCTCGGCTGCGTGCACTATGACTACATGTAACTCAAGCTGGAAATAGTCCCTGGAGCAGCTGTCCTTCATGAATCAAAAGACCTTCGTCATCTGCATGCCATTTTCTCATGAACATTTCTTAAACATTCACTTTGCATTGGCATAGATTCAAATGTATTTGTGACCTTTGATAAATTAATTAATCTCTTACTCTCTCTCCACAATTGCAAAATGTGGCTGCTGTCTGCCTAATGTTTTGTCATGAGACACAGATGTGGCGTAAGCCACAAAGCAGCAGTGATGGCATCTGATGTCAGTGCCCATCAGCTTCTCTCCTTCCCATAGCCTGGGGTCTGTGTTTCACATTGCGATTTTCCTTCAGAAATGAGCTGTGTCATGACTGACTCCTACCGTCAAGCTCTGAAGACTTAACTGATGTTAATATCTAAGTTTTATCACATTAGAAACTCTGCTGCTTCCATTGTCATTGTTGAGCACGTATTTTTATTGTATTCCCCTTTTGCTAATCAACTTTACATAAGCAGAGTTTGAATTATCAAAGTCCTGTTAAACTAAGTGATGATTTGCTTTCATGTCACCAGTTTTCTTTCTATGGTGAAATGGCATAGAGAAGAGCATCCCTCATCCCTCACACCTCAACATAAATGTCTGATGAGCATCCCCCCATTCGTAAGTCAAATAAGCTCAATGTGAGAAACTGACTTTTCTTCCTTTAGATATCTATATTTACCCTGAAGTGATTTCTGTGACTTCTCAGAAAGTTAGAGATGCATCAATTACCTGGTGGTGAAGCCATAGTGCAGTGGTTCTCAACCTTCCTAATGCCTCAAGCCTTTAATACAGTTCCTCACGTTGTGGTGACCCCCAACCATAAAATTATTTTTGTTGCTACTTCATCACTGTAATTTGGCTACTGTTATGAATCGTAATGTAAATATCTGATTTCCAGGAGACCCCCAAAGCAATTGCAACACACAGGTTGAGAACCGCTGCCATAGTGGATGACTCCTTTATCCTTCCAAAATGCCCACTATGTTCCACCCACTATTACTCCCCATGTCCATCTGCCAATCGCATTAGGAATTTCTTAGTTAGATGATGCACAGAAATAGGGTATAATATGCATTTTCAGATGCCTCATGTAATGTAGGCCTCTTGACCGGTGAATGTCTATTTAACTCTTCTTATCATTTTCTAAATTACAGTTACTATCTGTTGGCTACTAAACAGGCAGAAAACAAAGAACAAGTACTTTGAGGAATTGTGGGTTGTCTACTGTTCTTGCCAAAAGGAAAATTGTGTCATATTTGAATAGAGCTGAGTTGAAGAACATCTTTTCTCAAAATAATTATAGTTCTTCAACTTTATTAATTAATTTGTTTTAAGTCAGTGCATTATACAGAATCAATCATGCAAAAGTTAATTTTAATCTAAAATGGAGATGTTACTAGTTACTAAATCACATTAAGATTGTGTGATGGGAGGATCCACCATAATAAACACAGATGTGATATTCTCAGGCAGTTTAAAGACTTCTCCATCACAAAGAGCATAATTAATATGTTCATATTGATATTGATGTATAAGGCATTTGAGTTGCTAATGTTCAGCTGTATGCAGAGAAAGGAATTAGCAATCGATAAGACTTGTGAAAGATCTTCCTAGTGCGTGATGATCAGCTACAGCATCAGTATGGTGTATGGTGCTTTTATTCTTATTTTCCAAGGATAAGGTCACAATTTAAATTTCAGCAAATTCCTGCATTTAGTTACTTAATTGTAAACTATTAAGAACAGAGTAAGAATTGTGTTTGGAACTTATCTGTCAATATACTTTTACTATTCTACCTTTGCAAATGTGGTCCAAGCTTTGAAATATGATTAATAGGAAACAATTGATATAGAAGTTTTATAATTAGAAATTCCTGCTTAGATGGTGAAGGAAGATCAATAATTATTTATTTGGTGAGATGAAACCGAATTTATCAATGATTAGAATTAGGGTATAAATATGTAAAAGCTTTTTTCAATATTTATGATATTAGAGTTACAGATTCAGTCCATCCTTTACTCAGACATGTATTCATTCCAATAATAGTTTTCAAACACTCAACGTAAGCCCGAGTCTGAGAAAAATTTAATAATATATATTCAAGGGACATAGTCTTTGCCTACAGAATGCACACAGACTATATGTAGAGAAAGGTATGTACCTTCTGGAAGGGTTGGGTCCAAAGTATAAAGTGTTGTGAGATACAATGACAGGTTCTAAATCTTAGGATAGGAAGTTAAGAAAAGCTTCCCAGAAGGATGGATGACCGAACTGAAAGTTGTTTAGAGAGAGTGTTGGAAGTGAATTGCAGATATAGGAATGCCATGGTTGTAAGTTGGGAAGTGGAAACATATACGTCAGTTGTTTACTTTGAAGTTAAAAATACAGGTGAGTCAGACATACTTGAAAGTTGTCATGTTTTGCTGATGTTGCTGGATGCACCACTTTCTGTGACAAGCCATTGTTACTCTTCATTTTCCAACACCTTCCCCTTGGTCCCCAAACCCAAAATCTCTACATTACACATGGAGTCTCTAAAGGACCTTTTGTTCTGAATTGCTAGGATGTAGGGTAGATCAATGTTTAATTTTGTAATAAAATGTCAAACATTCTCCAAAATGATTGTGCCATTATAAGCTCCCTCCAGCGATGCCCAAGAGATCCTGTCACTCCATAACCTAGTCATCATTTAGAGATTGTCATCCTTTTTTATTTTTAGCCATTTTAGTGGATATGAAGTAGAATCTTATTATGGACTTACTTTGCATTTTGCTAAGAGCAAATAATTCTGATCACCTTTCCATGTATTCCTTGGTATTTCACATATCTTCTTATGTTCAATGTCTGTTTAAGTCTTTTGGTCATTTTACTGGATGATTTTGCCTTTACTATTGATTCAAAACAACTATTTCTGTAATCTAAATGAAGTCCTTTGCCATATATATGTGAGTATATGAACATCAATTTTTTTTCTGGTCATGGTTGCCTTTTCATTTTCTTAATGCTATGTCTTAATGAGGAAGAGGTTTTATTTTTCATAAAGTTTAAATATCAATTATTTTATTTTTATAGTAATTTATTTTATGTCTTCTAAAATATCTTTATCATTCAAAAGAATACAAAGATTTTTTTTATAGTTTATTCTAAAAACTGAAGTTTTAGTTTTAGCTATTACTCTTGTGATGCATCTATAATTACTATTTTCCTACATGGATGGGAGATAGGATTCAAAGATTATCTTATTCCTTATATTTGGCTAATTGTTCTGACATGATTTGTATTCCACTGGCACATTTGTTATGGAGTTATTTCAATATTTTCCTTTGTGTTATATTGATCTACTTATTTATTTCCTATTCTAAAATTATACTGTCTTGATTACTACAGATAAATGAGGATTCATGGAAGGAAAATGTATAAGTTCTCTGAATTTTTTCTCTCTCAAGGATTTCATAGAAATTCAGAATTAGCTTGTCAAACGTTCCCCAAACTTCTGTGAGTTTTATTGGCACCGTATTGAATCTATACATTAAGGGATAATCAAAATTTTAATAATATTGTCTTCATATCCATTAATGTAGTATATTTCTCCAGAGTTTGAAATTCTAGAGGTTTATGTAAATTGAATCACAGTACATGTGATTTGGAGAAGGGAGTGTGGTTTATTTCAGCATAATTATTTTAAGATTTAGAAATGTTGTGTATATCTAGAGTTTGTTGTACTATATTAGGCATTCCATTTTGTAGATATATTGGCTTATTTTTCCACATATCTATTGATGAACTTAGGTCTTTTTTTAGTTCTGGGGAGGACTCTTACAGACAAAGCTGCTATATGAATATTTATGTAGAAATATTTGTGGGGGCATATTTTTTTCTAGGATAAATATCTATAAATAAAATGACCGAATCACATGATATGTGTATGGGCAACTTTTAAGGACACTTTCAAACTATTTTCTGAAGTGGTTTGGCCATTTTATAATCCCACTAGCAGCGTCTGGAACTGTGTGCCAGTGTACGATAGAGTCACTCACATCCTTTCCAATGCTCAAGGTCTTTGGTCTTTTTATTTTTTGCTCTTTTAATAGATGTCTAACTGCAGGTTGCTCTGCTTTTAATTCATATTTATTCAATGACCAATAATATCAATATGTGATTATTTGTGATCCACAAAGACCTTACATCATAAAAATGCTAGAAGAAAACTTAGAAAAACTCTTAAAAACTTAGAAAAAAATTTTGAGTAATATTTCAAAAGCAAATGCAACAAAAACAAAAATAAATTAAATGACAATTAAACTGAAGTGTACAAGAAAAGAAACAATCAACAGACAACCTATGGAATGGCAGAAAATATTTAAAAAGCATATATATGACCAAGAACTAATATCCAGAATCTACAAGGAACTTAAATAATCAGCAAGAAAAAAACTAAATAAACCCATAAAAAAGTTGGCAAATGACATGAACAGATATATTTTTTTAAAAAAATAAATACAAATGGCCAAAAACATATGAAGAAATGCTGAACATCACTAATCAGCAGGGAAATAAAATTAAAATCACCTTACCCCTGTGAGAACAGCCATTATTAAAAAGTCAAATAGCAATCAATGTTGGTGGGCCTGTGATGAAATGGAAACACTGTATTCACAATTGTTGGGAATGTAAACTAATACAACCTCTATGGAGAACAGTGTGGAGATTTTGGAAAGACCTAGTAGACCTATCATTTGATCCAGAAATTCCACTACTTGGTATCTGTCCAAAGGAAAAGTCATTATATCAAAAATATAGCAACATATGTTTATCATATCATAACATAATTGCAAAGAAAGAAATCAACCATTGTTCCCATCAATGGATGAGTGGATCAAAAAAAATGTGGGACACACACAAGCACACAACACATGGAATACTATTAAGCCATAAAAAGAATGAAAAAATTTTATTCGCGACAACTTGGATGGAACTGGGAGCCATAATCCTTAGTGAAGTATCCCAGGAATGGAAAAACAAATTGCTGCATGCTCTCATTTGTAAGCAGAAGCTGAACAATGGGTTACATGTCACACAGAATGCTGTAAGAGCCTTTGAAGAGTCTGAAGGGAGAGAGAAGCAAGAAGGATCAAGGATCGAAACCCTACCTGTCAGGTACAGTGTATGCTGTCTAGATGACAGGTGCACTAAAAGCTCCAATTTCACTGCTATTCAGTTTATTCATGTAATCAAAAAAAAAAAAAAGACTTGTACCCCCTAAATTTACTGGAATTTTAAAAATCTATAAATACTGAAGTTAGAAAGATCAGTTGCTCATATATGACATATCGAGCAATTTCTAGGCCTTCTTTCTGTGTACATCCATTTATTTATCTGCAGCTCTAGTCCATACTGTTTTGATTACTTTAGTTTTATCATAATTCTCGAAATTCCTATATAGATTTTAGAATCAACTTATCAAATTTTACTAAAAACAAATACAAAGAAACAAACAAACAAAATGCCTACTGGAATATATTTTAATTAAACCTTCTACCTTGAGATTATTATACATTCATACGTAGTTGTAAGGGATAAACACATCCAATTTTTTTCTACATATTGTATATTATTTATTAAATTTATATTTGAAGTTTTATTTCTGTATTTTTAAGGAATATTAATCTGGGGCTTTCTTTTCTTATATTTTTGCACCAATGTTATGCTGACCTCATAATTGTAGAATGAGTTGAAAATTATTACCCATTTTTATTTTGTTTTTTAAATAATTTTATTAAATCATAATTGTGTACATTAGTGCAATCATATGGCAGAATGTGCTTCATATACAATCAGAAATATTTTATGGAGAATTGGTAATATTTCTTCCTTAAAAGTTTTATATAACTCACCAGTAAATCCATATGGACTTAAAATTTTCATTGTGGGAGAGGTTTTATCTACAAATAAAATTTCTCCAATAGATATATGGCTATCAGTTTACTTATACTCTTGAATGAGCATGAGTCTTCCAAGGAAATGTCAATTTTACCAACATTTTCTGACATAGTGGGACAAAGTCCTTTATAATATTCTTCTATTACAGGTTTATTAATGTACACTCTGTAGTGATGTTACCGCTTTCATTCTGGATATTCATAATTAGAGGTTTCTGGGTTTTGTCCTGAACTGATTGGTTAGTGGTTTATGAATTTTATAGATCTTCTCCAAGAGCTGGCTTTTTGTTTCATTGAATTTCTTTATTATTTTCTTTTTTCTATTTCATTGTTCTCCTTTCTGATCTTTATTATTTTCTTTCTTCTACTTATTTTGTGCTTATTTGCTTTTATTTTTCTTTTTTTAAGTAGAATTAGAGGCTTTTGATTTAAGATCTATCATTTTTCAGATGAAAATGAAGTACAGAAAATATACTATAGAGGTAAGTCCATAACACACAAATACTAGTATGTTTTGTTTCATCCCTTTAGTTCAAAATACCATCTTACTCCTATTTGACTTCTTTTTTGACTTATGTTGTTTAGTAGTTTTATTTATATACAAATATTTGGTGATTTTTCCCTTTATATTTTACTGTGTTGATTTCTAATTTATTTTGCTTGGATATTTTAAAATAACTTAATTCTCTGGTAGGTCCCAAGTATACTCTATCTTACAGACGATCAGTGTGAACAGGAAAAAAATGCATAATCTTCTAATTTTCAGTAGAGTATTCTATAAGTGAATTGACATTGAGGTCACGCTAGTTGGACAGTAATGCCTTTTCATACCTTCCATAGTTTCATGAATTTTGTGTTGACATTTTTTATTATTTATTGAGAAAATGGTATTAAAATCTCAGAGTACTATTGTAAATTTTTCTATTTACTCCTGATTTTTTACACTTTTACCCTCATACATTTGATATAGCTCTATTAAGTGCATAAACATTTAGGAGTTTTACATCTACCTAATTATTTTTTAACAGTTCTTAGGCATGGCCAGAGAATCATTTAGTTTATACATAATTAGTTTCTGGTCATTGGAGTGAATCTATACTTTATCTACCTGTCCATTGTCAACATCTTTTTTTTTGTATTTATAGTTACAGTGCATATATTTTAGAGAGAGAAAATAGTTGTATCTTACTTTTTTATGCTGGCTGAAAAATCTGTGCCTTTTAATTGAAATGTTTATTCCATTATCATTTAGTATAATTATTGTACACTAAATGATGTTTCCATTGC
This sequence comes from Arctocebus calabarensis, assembly GCA_963573935.1. Lineage (NCBI taxonomy): Eukaryota > Metazoa > Chordata > Mammalia > Primates > Lorisidae > Arctocebus > Arctocebus calabarensis. Next base: position 7,566 of record CAUYON010011199.1, read on the forward strand.
AATGTTTGTTTTCTATTCTCCTATTTGATTTTTTAATCACGTATATTCTAACTATTTTTATCTTCTCTATTGGCTTTTTAGTATTGTAATTACATTTACATTATTTTTCTGGGATGTTTTCTGGGATTTAAATATGTTTCTCTAACTTATCAGAGTCTAGTAACAACATTGTATCACTTCACATAAAATGTTTAAAAAGAAAAAGAACATGAAATAATGTAGCTATAATTATCCCCTGTATTTTGTGTTATTTTCTTATATATTTTACTTTTACCTATGTTATAGGCCCATAATCACAGTGCTTTTATAGATTTTTTTGTTTTCCAAAGTTTAATCATATTCAGTACTTATTAGTCCCTACTATTGATACAAATTTTATACATCTCTCTCTATACTAAATTCCTTTAATATTTCAAATCTGCTGGCAACATTTCTTTTCTCTTTCATTTATCTGAAAATATTCTCATACATTTTTCTCAATTTAAAATATATTAATTGGCTACACATTTTCAGGCTGAGGCTTATTTTTTCTTCAGAAATTTAAATACATTATTCATGGCCTGCCATGGTTTCTTATGAGAAGTGACCTCTTGATTTTATTGTTTCTCTATATTTAACTTAATTTTTCTATGTCTGGTTATTTTTTAAATTGATTTTCCACTTTATTTTTATAGGTCTGTGATTAAGCATGATTGCTTTTGTACTTGCTAAATTTGGGATATGCTAAATATCTTAGATTTGTAAAAAAAGTCATGCATTGTTTCTTCATTTTTTCATCTTTATTTTCTCTCTCCTTCATAATTTGGATCTTATATTACATCTACATACACTATCTGATGTTGTCTGTTGTTTACCAAAGTTTTGCTCATTTTTTAAAATCTGTTTTTCTCTATCTTATTTAAATGGGTAAATTCTATCCATCTGTTTTCCTACTTACTTACTATATTGCTTTTTATTTTGTGAAGTGAAATCTGAAATTTAGCTCATCTAATAAAATAATAATTTTAAATGTATTATGCTCCAGTTTTAGAACTTTTGTTTGTTTTTTTAATAATTTACATTTTTTCTATTGGTAATCCATGTATGTGTAGTCATACCATCCATTATTTCCTTTAAATAATAAAACATATCCATAACATCTCTTTCAATTTCTTATATGCTAATTTCAACATATAAGTCATCTTGAGTTCTATTTTTTAATTTAATTTTTTATTAAATTATAACTATATACATTTATGGGACACAATGTGATGGTTTGATATACAATGTGTAATGCTTAAATCAAATTAATTAACATTACCATCACCTCACTTACTTATGTTTTGTGGTAAAACATAATTTACTCTTAGTTATTCTCAAGTGTATCCTTGCATTGTGCACATTAGGTGAGATCCCACCAAATGCCCTCCCCGTTCCCACCTCCCCTTTCCTCTTCCTCATCTCCCCTCCCTCTTGCTAGACTGTATTTGTGTTTTATCATTTCATTGAATGTGTAAGTATTTATGTATTGGTTTCATAATAGCATTGAGTACATTGGATACTCCTCCCCCATTCTTGAGACACTTTACTAAAAAGGGTATGTTCCAACTCCATCCATGTAAACATAAAAGATATAATGTCTCCATCTTTTCTTATGGCTGTGTAGTATTCCATGGTATACATATACCACACTTTGTAAATCCATTCATGGGTTGATGGGCATCTGGGCTGCTTCCACAACATGGCAATTATAAATTGGGCTGCAATAAATATTCTGGTGCAAATGTCTTTGTGATAAAATGATTTTTGTTCTTCTGGGTAAATACCTAGTCATAGAATGGTGGGATCAAATGGGAAGGTCAACTTTTACTTCCTTGGGGATTCTCCATATTCTTTTCCATACAAGTTGTATTAATTTGTAATCCCACCAGCAGTGTAGAAGTGTTCACTTCTCTCCACATCCACACCAGCACCTGCAGTTTGGGGACTTTGTGATGTAGGCTATTCTTACCAGGGTTAGGTGATATCTCAAAGTGATTTTGATTTGCCTTTCTCTGATGGTTAAAGACACTAAAAACTTTTTCATGTGTTTGTTTGCCATTTATCTGTTCAAAATACCTACAAAGAAATAAAGTTGTTTGTTCTTTTCTTATTAATTTGTGTTCTTTGCAGATTCTAGTTATCAGACTTTTGTCAGAATCATAACATGCAAAAATCTTCTCCCATTCTGAAGGCTGTCTGTTTAGCTTTTAGCTATGTGGAAGCTTTTTAGCTTGATCAAATTTAGGTTCTGTCTTTGTTGTCTGCTTTTTCTATTGATTATTGGTTATATTTTTCAACTTCTTCACAAATCAGTAATTTCGTAGTAGACTTTGCAGCTATGCATTGTAGGGAGAATGGATTGTCTTGTCTTCTTTCAAATGGTGATAAATTATTAGTTGGTTAATTGCTAGCATCTTCTTTTGTCCTTTTTTGGCCTCAACTGAATATCTGTGTTCTCAGGGATACCTTTATTTTGGCTGTGGTAAACTACCAGCATTTCCCAGCACTATGAAACTTATGGTATCTCTATCAGTTCTTTTTCCCTTCCAGCAGCTTCTGTCAACTAATTCTTTCAGAGGAATACACATACTCCTCCAAGGTCTCAGGTAAACAAATAAGGGAAATTCTCCTCTATATGCATGGAAAGTACCTCCTTGCTGGTATTTATCTGTACCACAAAATCTATACCCTTAATAACCAAAACCTCTGATATCTGCTTCTTCAGATCAGTAAAATCACCTCTCAAACTTGGGTTCTTCTTTTTTTTTTTTTTTTTTTGCAGTTTTTGGCCGGGGCTGGGTTTGAACCCACCACCTCTGGCTTATGGGGCTGATGCCCTACTCCCTTGAGCCACAGGTGCCCAATTTGGGTTCTTCTTAAATTTCCCAAGTAGGAAGATAGTACTAACGTCCAGACACATGTACACATGTAACGTGCCCTGTACACGTGTGTGTTTCTCCTCTCAAGCACCATGACTCTCCTTTGCCCAATAAATGACACCTGAAAGCATTTGACATATTTTTTTCCAGTTTAAGGGTTATTTACAGCAGGAGGGGAATTCGAAAATAAGTTACTTCAGTATATATTTCGTGCACAATTAGAATAGTCTTTCTGAGCTTGGTCAGAGGACAATGTAATTGTTAACATAAAAACTTACACAAAAGTCCCTTAACATATGGCTGATAAACTGGAATTCCAGAACAAAGCCTAAATATTTGGCATCACTTTTCTACTCCAGCTGAACCTTAAAAAAAAATTGATGTGGCCATTTTCCCTCTTCTTACTCAAGAGCAACACTTTTCCTTAACCAGAAATTAATTATTTAATGTTAGTGTTCTAACAGGCTTTGTTATCTTCAAGGGGAACTAGGAATTGCCAAAGGTCCAAATATTAATTGCTGTGTATACTGCGGATTTGTGTGTAGCTCAGGCCATATCAAAATTTTCCTATTGAATACTGGGAATATCTACTTAAAGATGATTTGAACAAATTAGTTTTAAAAAATTCTAAAGTTGAATCATAATATTTTTATGACATAAAGTAAACTGAATTATATAAAGATTAAGTACCATTACATGTAAATCACACAAAGGGAATTACTAATCTTCCTCATAGGACATTTTCTTCCAAATTAAATGAGTTGATAAATTTCTAATAGGACGATTCTTTTTCTGAAGTATATGAGGGATTTTACATAGACCACAAAGACAAAATGTGAATATCGATGGCTGATTTGAGGAAGTCAAGAAGAGCTGACTTTGTAAACCAGGTAGGCTTTGAGGATAAGACTTTGTATAAATCTGGAAAGGAAGTTGGGGAATTGTAATAAAAAATATACAAAGGGTGTACTAGACAAATTGAGAAATGTTGGTTTCATCTTTGATGCGAGGCCAAGACCCATCAAAGACAAGACTTAGTCACTAGTTAAGAGATTTATGGTGCTATAGCTATTGTGATTCAATATTATTCTGCATCTGTGCTTCATATTTCTTTGGGTCAGAGCTGAGCCTTTTCTTCATGGGATTTACATTTTTTGTGAATTACTGAATCAATATATGCTCATTATATACACCTTTAATGTATAAAAGAACAATAAGAACACCAATAATCACAGCATCCAGAGAATACTAATTACTTTCTCTTAATAATGAGAATGTGGTTATGTAGGATGTTCACATTATAGGCTTATGAACGATAAAAGAAAACTCTATGCTATTTTCGTCATTTTCCTTTAAGATTATAACTAGTTTAAAATAAAAGCTTAAAATTGATCACAATGTTTTATGGACTTAGATATTGTCCATGGAGATCATATGGTAAATATACTTTTATAGTTTCCTTTTTTCAAACCATTATATCATGAGCATTTACTCAAGTTACCAAATTGTTCATGAGCAACCTTTTTATTATTTATTTATTTATTTTTGAGACAGAGTTACTATGTCACCCTCGGTAGACTGCTGTGGCATCACAGCCTACAGCAACCTCAAACTCTTGGACTTAAGTGATTCTCTTGGGTCAGCCTCCACCACACCCGGCTATTTTTTGTTGCAATTGTCATTGTTATTTTAGCTATACTGGGCTGGTTTTGAACCCACCAGCATCAGAGTATGTGGCTGGCGTTGTAATCACTGTGCTAAGGTAGTGAAGCCACAAGCATCCTTTTTAATGGTATCAAAATAGTCTGACTTAAAATACACCAAAATGTAGTAAGTTATTTCCCTACTGTTAAACTATTGGGTTGTTCCTGTTTGTTTTATAAACAATATTATAATAGTTACAATTGTGAATCATTTTCTGTCTTTATTTTTGATTATGCTTTTATGTTAAGAACACTGGGTTAAATGTATAAACATTTAAAAGAAAAGGATCACACATGCTCCACAGCCCTTAATGAATATCAAGCAGGGCTCACAGAGGGGAGAGTTGGAAGGATCAAGGGCTGAGTGAGAGTAGAAAATTAGATTTGTTACATATTGTTAATTCCTATGTGGGTAAAAATAGGACCTGAGAAAATATTTAGGTAACCTGTGTGCTCACATTTATTTCTAGGGCAAATTAGTTGTGGGTTATACAATAAGGTAGGTAATGTACTGGTTGTCAAATGCCTTCAAAACCACATTTGATAAGCTCACATTTTGGGGTGAGATGATTATGGGAATCAAAATCTAATTTTCAGGCAGAGAAATAGTAAAGAACAAGGGTTGTATTAGTGAAAGTATAATTAGTGTGTGTATAATATATATATATAAGCATATTAGTATTTACATATATACACACATATACACATATAGAGAGAGGGTGACGCACTGTGGGGATTGACTTACATGATTAAGGAGGCTCAGGTGTCCCACCATCTATCATCTTTAAGCTAGAACTAGAAAAGGTGGTGGAATAACTGAGTCTGAGTCCAAAAGCCTGAGAACAAGGGAAGCTAATGGTGTAACTAGAAGGCCTAAAACCCTGGGACTGGAGCAGGGATTGGGGTACTAGCATTAAGTTCTGTGGTGTAAAGGCCAGAGAAGGGGGAATTTTGATGTCTGAGGGAAGGGGAAGATGAAAGTCCTAGCTCAAGATATAAGAGAAAAATTCACCCTTGTTCTTTGTCCACAACTGATTGGATAATGCCTGCCTTCATTGGTGAGAGTGGATCTTTACTCCATCTATTGATTCAAACAATAATGTGTTGTGGAAACACCTTTACACATATATCCAGAAATAATGTTTAAGCCACTATCTGGGTAGCCCTTAGCCCAGTAAGGTTGACACACAAAATTCACCATTACAAAGGCTCAAGCTAAAAAGAAAGAGACTCATTCCTTTAAATGGAGTGAATGACTGGTGTCCTACAGACTTTAAGGCTCTTGTTACTCTGAATCTTTCTACAAAAGAATGTTTCTGTTAGACACAAGGATGGAAGCCTCTTTCTAAACTTCCATCGATAAACAATGCTCACTCCTGGAACCCCACAGCATTATTGTTTTGAAGGATAATTTATGGAAAACAATTACTTTGTGTCTGGATGATTAAGGATTGATTGGTGTCAGAGCAGTGCCAGGAGATTTTCATGGATACATATCCAAATTGTATTAGTTTCAAGACATAGGGAAAAGGTGAACTTGCAAGCTTGTGGATAAATTCACAAGTACATGGAAATCATCTTTAAAATACACATATTCTCAAACACTGCCATGACCTACTGAGTCAGAATCTCTAGAATTTCTAGTATTAGGAAATCTTTACTTTTACAGAGTTCCAAAGATGACTAGACCATGAATCCAAATTTGGAAAGTATCAAGTTAAGTTCGAAGGCTGTCATAGGAGCTATTAGTTGAAATCATTAGCACAGTGGATGATAAAAACAACAGTAACACCACAACATAAGGGCAGTAATGCTAATAACACAGCTAAACTAAGAGGACAGACATAAAAAGATCAGGTAGAGCTGGGTCTGAGGAGGGAAATGGCTCTACTCTAGGGCTAGAAGAGTGCACTGTGCAATCGGGAAGAAAAGTAGGAAGTGCAGCTGCCAAAAAACACTGAGTAATCATTAAGTGTTTAGTGAGAGACTGTGCTATTTTGATTGATTCAGTCATGAATCATTGATTGCTCCAATTACCTCACTGAATAGCTAGAATTTATTAAGGTGTTACACTGGGATGAAGGAATGAAACATAAAGAATCCCAGAAGCTTTGTCTGTGTAGAATGTTTCTTTTCCTCCCCCAAACTTTAATCAGTTCTGGCCATAGGAGGAGCAGCAGGAATATGGATAAATGAGCCCATCTTGTCATGGCCCATAAGATTGTAATCACCACTCCACAGCCTCCACCATCAACTGGTTAGCTGTCCGCAGCCTTGACTCCTGCAATTAGCCACACTGCTTGTTAAATTGAACCATCATTGGATTTATTTCCAAGTGGCAGGTTAAAATTGATTCAATCAACACTTTAGTTAGGTAAAATATGTCAGTTAAAATGTTTATCCCTTACCAGAGCCCAGTACAGTGTCCAGAACACGGCATGGGGATGATACATGTTGGTTGACTTGGAGCCTTCAAAACAAAATCATTTAAGTGAATAAAAATCTGAAGATCAGCAATGTATCATGGTCTATTTTCTCCATGATTTGGGGAGATTTTGAAAGAAGCAATGAAGCTTGCAGGTATTCACAGAAGAGTGGGGCCATGCTGGTAGAAGTGTGTCTTTTAATTATGCATTTCTACAGGTAGAGTGTTTTTGCTACATGGATCAATTTCATAGTGAAGTCAGGGCTTTTAGTGGGCCTGTCACTCAAATGGCCTACAGTGTAACTGATGGGTAATCTTGGGCCCCTCATCTCCTCCCGCCTTCCTGCCCTGTGAGTCTCTCATGTCCACTTACCACTCTGCATGGCCATGTGCACCACCCGTTGTCTCACTCCTGCTTGTGAGTGAATACATATGGGATCTGGATTTTCATTCCTGAGATACTTCACTTAGGAAAATGGCCTCTGCTTCTATTCAAACTGCTGTAAAAGACATTATTTCATTCTTTTTTATAATTGAGCGGTACTCCATGTTGTATTTTACATATTTATAATGTGTGCGTGTATGTGTTTGCACACATACACATACCACATTTTCTTTATCCATTCATCCCTTGATGGGAACATAGGCTGATTCCATATCTGTCTTTGCAATTGTGAATTGTGCTGTGATACACACATAGTTGTGCTGGTATGATTGAACAGAAACGTTTTATTATTCAACTTCTACATCCCACAGACACACAGTTTGATTTAAATAAAAACAATAAAACTGATCATTGAATAAAAAGGAATGGAGCATGTGAGTTTTTTTTTTTTTTAGCTTGTTTGTTTATTTAGTTTTTATGACACAGGCTTATTTATTTATTTATTTATTTATATTTTAGCTTAACATGAGCATACAGATGATTAGGTTACATTGGTTGCATTGTTAGGTAAAGTCCAAGTTGCAGTTGTGCCCCTTACCCAGGAGGTGTGCCATGTACCCCTACACTGTGCCTGTTAGGTGAGAGCACGCCCCTCCCTCCTCCTCAATTCTCTCTCCTTCCCACTTGAGTTTAATTGTGTTTTTCTCTTGTGTGGGTATGCACTTGTTTGTCTACTAGATTCATATTAGTATTGAGTACATTGGACTTTCAAGGGCCACTCTGGGAAATATTTCATTTGAGCAAAATTGTTCACTTGAGAGGCATTTTGGAAAGAAAGATTTTACAAGCTCAGAGGCCAGCACATTTTCATCGGTGTGCAAAGGTCTTCAAAAGAAATTGTTAACAAAAAGTTGCTTCATTAAAATAAGAGTTGCTTCATTTGGCAAAGTGTATGTGTAAATTGACAAACTTAAACAAAAGCAAGCTACACTCATTTCTCTGATAAATCCTTTGCTTCCTCGTCCTCCACTTTCCTCCTTCCCTCTTCTCTTTTCTGCCCAGCTCTCTCTTTTCCCACATTTTCCTTTCTCTTTTCCATGTTTATGACCTCTACCTGTTCCCAACACAGTTGCAAAAATCTCAAAGTGCCAGTTGACTCTAAAGATCCATCCCTCCTGTGAGCCAGGTATATAAACAACTGTAGGATTTAAATCTTATACATGTTGTGAATTTAAGGGCTGTAATTTGATTCCCAAACTCAAACAACATCAGCAGACATTCACAGAATAATTTAGATTTCCTACAAGTACATATAACCTAGGGACACTTAACATATCAATTCAAACACATGTTGATCTGACCTTTGAATGCTAAATGCTGGAGAGCAAAATTGGTATGCCTCACTTTCCAAAACAATCCTGCCCTTATTTCCTCTTAATGTCACTTGCTTCATGACAGTGGGCCTTTGTTCTGATTTTTCTAGCATGCCTCTAGACCAGGACAGGCAATATCTTTTTCCCTTCACCTGGAGATTAACATCAACAGTATACTTGGGCAGTCATATCCCAGCAGGTCAGTGAAGTCCCCATCTACTTTTCTCAATTCCAAGATCGATATAAAGGTCATGGCCAGGGGGAGGTTGGATCAAGAGAATTGCAATATTTTTTCTGTCTCTACTGATGTGCTGCCATTGCTCCTGTGAATCTCCTTCATCACAATCATTTTCTTAATTAAATCCATTAATTAATTCCATTTTTCCTAATTGTTCTTTCTGTATTTTCTTTTATCAATTCCTCTCTCTGAACTTTCCAGTGTTCCTTTATCCTTTTTCATCTTCTTATCTCCATTTTCCGTCCTCTAATCAACTAAAATAGTATCTCTTGTATATATATATATAATTTCAGATTGATATGAGGGTGCAAATGTTTAGGTTGCATTATTTTCATTTCTAAGGTAAAGTTCAAATTGTAGCGGAGCTCTTCACCCAGGGGGTGTGCTGAACACCCTCACCTTGTGGACATTGGGTGAGATCCCGCCTATCACCCTCTCTCCTCCTCCTTCCCCTTCTCTCTCCTCCACCCCCCTCACTCTACTATACTTGTGTTGTTCTTTTGCCAGCATGTAGTTATTTATATATCAGTTTCATATTAGTAGTGAGTACATTGGATACTTTTTTCCCATTCTTGAGATACTCTGGTTTCTCTTGAGATCATATAAAATCCAGTATTTTATTATCAGATAAGGGAAAAATTTTCTAGCAATAAACATCAATATCCACTTATACTCAATTATATTTTCCTAGGATGGAGCAGAAACGTTATAGTATCAAAGAACTTCTTTCCCCTGGATATAAAACTTTACACTTCTATAATCATATACTATGAAGCAGTTTATAGAGTTTAATATTTTATCTTACTGGGTCATCTAACATCAGGTGAAAATGTTAACTTCTTCTGACAGGTACAAGTTTAGTAGTAACACCCACTCTGATTAGATTTGAATACATTAGTGTACCACTGGCATAAATTGGTATAATGTAAAATCATTAATCAGAAAGTCATAAGAACTACATAATTTTTCATACTTATTCACTCCATTATTCATTTTCAAGAAGTTATTCTAAGAATATAACCTAAAAACAAGAAAGAAAAATGTTTGGGTATGAATATATTGATTTAATTGGTATTTATAAAAGTATTACAAATGTAGAATGCCAACCAAAGTAAGAAAAATGGAATTCTATTATATTAAATTTGGCATTTAGCATAGTTCATAACACAGAGTAAATGCAAAGTTAAAAAAATAGTTGAATGAAACAGAAATAAAGTGTTGAAAGAAGTGGATATAAAAATTATTTTCAGCTTGTAACATGTTTTTGAAAACATACTAAAATACCAACATCAATGAAAATGTGTGCATTGGCCATATTTAAAACTATGGAAATACAACATGCTTGTGAATAAAAATATTTGATTTTTATAGTAGGATTATAGAAAGCTAATATTTTTTAAATTTTACTTTGTATGTGTTAAGATCTTGTATTTTAAATGTAAAATGAAGAGAAAATGAAGAGTACATTTTGCATTACAAATGCCTCAAATCTCTGATATTAATTGTTTGAAAATAAGCTTTCACAGCAATGAAATCCTTCTAAACTCAAAGGGATTTTTGTATGGCTTGTTATTAGTATGTACACTGAAAGTGAGTAAATATATTTGACAGATATTTGATCCACATACATACTGGAAAATTCTTCAAGGCTGTTTTTATTGTTTAAAGTGCCTTGGAATAAAAACCTTGCTGACAGTGATGGATTCAATATCATTTTTTCATTAAATCCAAAGCTCATTTGGTGTTGGCTTTACCAAATCACCTTCATTCCTTTATTGGTGAGGAGTTTATTATGAAATGGAAGTTTCCAGTGCATTAACTGTTGTTCTCTTGAAATACTGCATTCTGATTTGTCTAGGTCTTCTTTTTATGCTATCCTTACCTCTTCCTAGTTGCTGAAATTAATAAATAATGTATCCAGGCTTGAATGCATTCCTGCAGCCTATAATAATGTTAATTAGTCCCCAAACTTGACAGGGTATAATAAAAAGTATGCATATTGTTTTCTATAAAAAATGACATGCATAGAATTAGAAAGTGCAAGGCACTTATTCACTCCTTAAAACATACACCAACATATTGGTAGGCAAGCATTACCATATTTGGGTTAACAAGAATCAGAACTAATCCTGAAGGCAGCTTAATGCCTTATCTCAGTTATTTTCTGACAGGTCATTACTTTGTAATTTTTACTGGCCCCAGCAAGGCCCTTTATCCTTAACCCTTAGCAGTAAAATGCAAGTGATCTATAGTAACAAACAAGACAAGGTCCTGTCTGCTTGGGACATACTTAGGCAAATTTCATCTGCTCATGCTGGCCTGCTCAACCCAAAATGACAAAGGTATTTCTAGTCCAACTCAAAAAGAAACTTACTAAATCATACATCCATTGAACAAAATAGAACAATATTTTCTTCTGTCATGAATTGTTTCTTATTATCTTCCACACTGGAGATGTAAGCATGGGGTCAGCATTTCCTTCCCCTACTACAAAAGCTCTGCCTTGATGGTGTTCTTAAATCTTCTCTTTTCAAGTTTTTGCCTCCTGCAACCTCCTACTCCACTCCTTAGCACTTCTTCACCTGTGTCCATGCATTAGAAAAAATATATACATTATTCACTACATACACACTGTGATACTAAGACAGTCACTTTGGTTTTCAGCCCAGTGCTAGCTGGCTCTCAGTTCCTGAAGCCTTGTTTCTTAAGTGTCTAGAACAGTAGGAAAACCTTTTGTTAAAAAATTTTGGTCTCTTGTCCTTTGTTTTTGAAGTAGCTCCTGAATAACAAGGGGGAAAGACAGTCTTTTGTTATCTATAACAAGCAATTTCAAACACACCAGAGCTAATGAGGTGATTTTTTTGAAACCTATTAATAGAAACAACTGGATTAGGCTGGTTGCCAGAGAAACCAGCTACAAATCCAGAGGGTTAAGATTTTTGGTTCCACTCCCAACATCCAGTAAGGAGACAGGAGATGAAGGTAAAGTTGATTACCAGTGTCTGTAGTTTAATCAATCATGCCTGTGTCTTGACATCTCTGTAAAAGGCCTCAGAGTACAGGGTTTAGAGAGCTTCCAGATTATTGAACATTTGGAGGCTGACAGGAAGCTAAACAAAAAAGCCATCCACCTGGTACAACCTAATTCCACAGGGATAGAAACTCCTCTGTTTGGGACCCTTCCAGCCCTATGTACTTCTTCATCTGGATGTTCATGTGAATTGTTAATGAAAAAAAAATACAAACTTTGTAAAATTATTTAAAGAAGTACTCAGGAGAAAGATGGTGGCTGAAACCACCATCTGTGCAGCACGGTGCAGTGAGGGTGGGGAGAGAGGACCCAGGGCATCTCTGGCCGGTGGGTTTGGCCCAGAGTCTGCCCTTTGGTGATACAGGAGGTCAGTGAGAGACTTCTGGACCCCAGTAGGAGGACAGGAGCGGTGGAAAACTGGCAAGTAGTGGGTGCGTTTGTTTGGTTGGAGGCTGCCTGCAGATGTAAATACAGCAACAGCAAGATTACAAGCAGGAAAAGCCTTACCTGGAGGTTGTTTGGGGTTTTTTTGGACTTGGACACTCGATTGAACTGCCTTGGGAGATCTTGGGCCAGTGTGCAGATGACGTTGGGTGTTGTCTGGAGCCCCAGACTGGGCCACTGAGCCGGAAAGGAGCTAATATCTTTCAGCTGTGGGTTGCCCCTGCATGTTGCAGTGCCAGGATTTGCTGGGAGACCTGGGGCGAGAAATCTATTGACTGAGCTGCCCAAAGTGGGGATTATGCCACTGGAGAAGTATAGAGAAGTGTTTGGCAGATTGAAAGCCATGGCCCTCAGGGACATATGGGGAGACTGGATTTGGCACACTGGATAAGCAGGCAGCCATGCCAGGAGAGATCCCAGGGATAAGTGCTGTCCCTGGAAAGCTTCTGCTTGGCCAAAGTTTATGGCTTGGAGTGTCTCTTGAATGGGCTGAGGAGTTATTTGGGCTCCCGAACCTGCAGGGTCTGAGTAATCAGCAGAGGCCTCCAGCTTCCACCTGTACAGCTGTATCACATTGTGATTAACATCTCATGCCTCAGAAGATCACCAGTTGCCCAGTCAATACTTAGAAAGATGTATATATAATGCTTGGCCTGTTGGTTGTGGGGTTTTTGTTTTTGTTTTTTGTTTTTTTGTTTTTTTAATTTTAACATTTTTCCTTGACACCTTTTTTCTTTTTTTTTCACCATTCTAGTTTAAATACAATCTTCCATTTTTGCCTTCTTCAACGAATATAATTACACTTTTACTAGTGTTTTTGTCCCTATTATTTCCCCCCCCTTATTCTATCCTATAAGGGGTTTTGTTTGTTTCTTTCCATTTGATTTACAGTATTTTTGTCTTTCCTCTCTACCTGGTAGAGGTGAGGTACTGTGTCTGAGCTGGCTGGTTAAGAGCTGTTGACCTCAAGGGAATCACCCAACCCAGCACCCCCAGAGGTAGGAGATCTCTAAGGTTGGGCCCTAGTACCCTACTACACACCTATATTTCTCCTGTTTCTCTTTTTCAGTCCTTTCTTCCTTTTTTCAATATTTCTTTTTACTCACCCCTTCTTCTCTCTATCTCTCTTTTTATTTCTGTCTCTTTTTAAAATACTTTTTCCTTTCTTGCTCTTTAATCTTTACATCCTTCTGGTCTTGCACCAGAAAGACTCATTAAAACATTTGGCCAGTGCCACAGTAACTTAAAGAGCAAAAAGAAGTGAAAGGAAAATTAGGGTAAGGAAACAGGTAAAAGAAATCACTCATGAGGAAGAATCAGCAGAATAATTCTGGCAACATGAAATCCCAGGCCACAGTAACCCCTTCTAGGGATCGTGAGATAGTTATGGCAGAAGATTCCTCCTATAAAGAAATGTTAGAAATGACAGAAGGGGAATTTAAAGTTTAGATAATGAAAACAATGAAGGAAATTGCTGAGAAAGTGGAAAAGAATCAAAGAGCAATGAAAGAAATTACAGAGAAAGTGGATAATAACCAAAAGGAAATTCAAAAACAGAATCAAATAAGTGATGAATGATATAAAGAATATAGCAGAGCTGAAGGAGCTGAGGCGGTCAATTAGGGAACTTAAGGATGCAATAGAAAATATTGACAACTGATTAGAGCATGCAGAAGAAAGAATCACAGAGGTAGAGGCTAAGGCTATTGAGATAATTCAGATAGTTAAAGAGGCCAAAAAGAAGAGGGAGAAAGCAGAACGTTCACTGATAGAATTATGTGACTTTATGAAGCATTCAAACATATGAGTTATAGGTATCCTTGAAGGAGAAGAAGAATGCCCCAGAGGAATGGAAGCCATTTTAGAGAATATTGTAAATGAAAATTTCCCAAATATCATCAAAGATTCTGACATCTTCAGGATATATACCCAATAAAGGAATTATAGGATCGAATGGCAGACCAAAAATCACATCATAATAAAGATATATGTACCCGAATGTTTATTGCAGCCCAATTCATAATTGCTAAGTCGTGGAAGAAGCCCAAATGCCCATCAACCCACGAATGGATTAATAAATTGTGGTACATGTATACCATG
>CAUYON010011200.1:0-31319 GCA_963573935.1 Arctocebus calabarensis
ATCAAGGAAATGCCATGAAGGATATCTGTAACAGTATGATCAAAATATTTCTGAATGTATATGAATCGTGCCCTGTGATTGCACCAATGTACATAATTATGATTCAATAAAATTATTAAAAAAAAAAAAAAGAAAAGAAAACTCCAACTGTCCACCTAATCACCCCTGTGAAAAATCTTCATACTGACTTTACCACCCCATATTTCTTGAATGTGTCATCTTACCTCCATTTCTGCTGTCATTCCTCTTGTCCTTCTGTTCCTGAATGACGGCACCAGGCTCTTTCTTGGACATCGTGACTCTAGGCTATCTGAAGCAACAGATACGGCCTGTCCACTTCCATGCTAAAAACTATCCAGTGGCTGCCATGGCTGAGTCTAGGTAACTTGCCAATGGCATCCCAAACCTCCAGCACTCAGGACCTGTGCATCCAGTCTCCACTTCCCATGTTATGTCCTAAGACATCATTCTACTTCTATTTCTCAAGCTCTACCTATTTACTTGTATTCAGGCATGACCTAGTCTCTTTACTTAGGTGTGATTCTTCTTCCCTTCTCCTGGTTAAACTCTCAACTGCTCCTTGTTTGTTTCTATAGCATGCTGCCAATCTTATGCAATTACTATTTTAGATTTTAAAGAAATTATCTGAATTCATCCTGTCTTCCTGTACTTACCAGTACTCTTAGTTTAAGTGATAAACTTTTCAGGGGTGGCAACCACATCCTACTGGCCTTTGCAGCCCCATTGCATAATTCAGTGTTTAGTAGTTGGTGAGTGTTCAAGGAATTGCTTTGAACCATTAAACCGAGATGGTCATAGATGATTCCCTTTCCTTCTCATACCTCAGATACTCATCTGCAAAACCAAGAGTTTATTGGAATGATTTCTAAGGCCTCGTTTAATTTAAATCAAACCAATCCAAACAAAGAGTATTGTTATAATACACCATCTTCTAAAGTCCTCTTTGTGTGCCTATGTTTAAATGTTCAGCAGTTTAAATGGCACTTCTGCTTTTCTGTGTTTACAATTTTTTTCATTTTTACAAATGATAATCTCCAGTTTATATATATTCACATTAATTTAGTTAGATCAAACTCCTCCTGATATTCAGGTTTTGAAAATATTTACAGAAAATTTTCCAAACAAATGAAAGTAGTGAGGAGATATATAAATTTCCTTGGAATGCCCCACATTCACAAAGGTTAACATTTAAAATTTTAACTACACCTGATAAAAATTAAATGTTAAAATGCAAGAATCTCCATTTAAAACATTGTTAGAAACGTGCTATACTCAAAATATTTACTATTAATATAACAAGCTTGTCGGCTTTAGAACCAGATTGATTTGGTTAGAGTACAAGATCTGCCACTTAATCAGCTAGCCAAACTATGATAGTTATAAATACAAGCGCATGTATTTTTCTTATGTTTGAGATGTAATACTAATATTTTCCTTTCAAAATTATACTAAGCATTGGAGATGATTTTTACAGCAGAACCCCTGGTAGCTCCACTATAAGCTGAAAGTGATACTAGTTTTCCTGGTGGGGATGATGGTGGTCATGGTGGTGATGATTGCAATGATGATGGTGGTAATGATGGTGGTAGTGTTGGGGATGGTAATGGTAATGATGGTGGCAGTGATGGTGGTGATGGTGAGAGTACTGGTAATGAAGGCAGCAGTGGTGAAAGTGGTGGTGGTGATGGTCATGACCATGGTAATGATGATAATGGGGTGATGGCTGTGATAATGATGGTAGTAGTGTTAGTTTCCCTGTGCAATTTGCACATGGGTTTACCTCTGTTAAGATAACGTCCCTCCTTCCAAGGGCTATCATTCCATCCTCTTTCACCTAACTTACTCTTCAACCTTTAGCTTGACATCGTTTCCTTAGGGAAGCAGCCTCTGATTTCTCAAACTAAATAAAGTACCTGCCTGTCTCTCTCGACAAGCGTCATGTGCTTTTTCTTCACAGCACTTTCCAAAAATTTAAACAATTTATCATTTAAAAAATACCATTGTAAAATTTTCCACTTTAAATGCAGTCCTGTATGCTCTCCTTGGCTTCCGTATCCCCACCACCTAGTATCATGCCTGGCATAATTCCAGTCCCCTAATAAATATTTGATGAATGAGTAAAATGATGACAAAAATTGCAGACACTGTCTATCTGAAATTGTGGTGCAAGGATGGTATCCTGTATTTAATTCAAAAGGTTGAAACATATGAATATTTTGATTGCAGCTTACAGAGCATCCCCAACATGAGAGTCATTTAAAACAGGAGATGGGCAATTTAGTAATACACTGTGATTAGAGTCCTTGATTAATCCGCTATCTAACTGATGATGCATTGTGAAAAAAGACAAAAAATGTATTGGCAGGGGGATAAAGAAAAATATTTTAGAGAGAGTGTCTCCTGCCAGTTCTGTCCTCTGGCTTCTGCAGGAGGAAGGGTCTGTCACTAATGGGGCCGACTGAGCAGGTGTAGGGCTAGCTGGGCACTGAAGCGTCTCTCGACGCTTCGCTGTCTTAGGCCACATTTGCTGTGCAGGACAAAAAAGGCCCATAAAGATGACATGTTTGCTTGGCGGCTCCCTGTTGGGGTTCCAGCGTATTACCTGGATCTAATTATCTCATCTCCAGCTGACAGAAAGGTTTCCATGGAACCTCTCCATCACGGCTGCCTCAGCCCAGCTTCCAGGGAGCTGTCGAAGAGCTTGATATATTTTTGGATCCCCTGCTCATTGGATGAACAAGCTGAAGCAAATCATGTATTGACCTCAAAGCATTTATAAACTGTAGAACATTATATTCTCATCAGAGCCATAGGGGCAGTAAACTATAGTTTCTCTGCTGTGAAACATGGTTTTGGTTATGCACTGTGTTACTGGGGTTGTACCTAAACAATAATACATCATTTGTGGCACATGTCGCCTTCTTTATTGAAAGGCAAAACAAAGAGTTGAGGACAAAAATCATTACTTCTTTAGCAATTTTTCACAAAATGCTTTTCTTTTGTACTTGACACACAGATGGGACATGGTACTGAGAGGGAAATGATATATGGCAGCGTGACAAATTTCATTTCCTTTCTAAAACCAGAATCAGAAGGATGCACAAATTCAGAAAAGTTGTGTTTCTTTAAAAAAGTAAAAAGAATAAAATACTTTTTTTGTTTGTTTTTATTTTGTTGTTGTTTGTTTGTTTTTAAAGAGGGAGAGGCAACTCCCATGAGACTCCCTCAGAAACCATTTGAATGCTTTAATTTACTTGTTGGGTGTTGATCAAAGTGCTCAAATGAAAATATTGGTAACGATATGCCAGCTCAGGTAAGAGCTGTTGTATCATCTTGAAAAAGATTACCCAGGACTAAGGCTGGTGTTCCCAGGATGTGGTGCAGCCCAGTGGGAATCGGCAGACAAAGGAAACCAGCATAGACTCAGCTCCTGAAGGTCCAAGAAAAGTGTGTGAACTTGCTGCAAATCAGAAGCAATCAGGCCGCTGCTCTCAGTTCTTGCTTGTTCCCCCTCTACGTGCTTCTCTCCCTGCTCCATCCATCCTCCTACTCAGCAGTCCTCAAACCTTATCTGGCCACGACTTACTTCCAAGTCACTGCGGTGATCTAAAAGTGCAAGCGCTCTGTATCCGAGCAGATTTGAAATCAGACTGTGCTTCCCACACACATCGCACATCACACATATCACACTTCCCTAGAGAGAAGTTTCTGCACTCCAAAGTCCGAGTCCCTGCCCTTCCGTCTCACCTCAGACTGCTGTAAGGATAAATCATGATTGTCATCTGCAAAGGACTGAACTACTTCTGAGTTCCTTTCTCTCAGGGTCTCTCCCCTTAGCATTTTCCTAGGTGACTTTTTAAAAGTGTTCACTCTTCCAGAAAACATGTTTCCATTCTATTAGTATCTTTTTGTTCCTTAACCTATCATTTCCCAACTCCTGCTAGGCATTTTTTAAAGAAAATCAGTAAAAGGTTCAAATGTTTAAGAAAGGATGAGTTAAATATAGTTAAATTTAGTGAAATATCTTGATTGTGGGACTTGTCAGTGTCTTTAATATAGGAATAGACACTGGGATTCTCTAAATAGGACTTTCCTGAACAGACCTGATAGAAAACTTCTTTGTCACAGAGAATCTCATGAGACTTGTGTTTCAATGAGTAAACACTGGGTAATACTGCTCACTTCAGAAGTAGTATTGAGGGTAAGTGGAAATTCTGGCTGGTGGTCTATAGCAGGAGAGGCATTTCATGCCTCTTAAATGTTATGTTTGAGGCCGTTTCCTATGCTCACAGAGAATTCAGCATTTATGGAGGAAAAACTTGCTTCACACTGAGAAATGAAACTGATGTGTTAGACAATTTAATATTTACTCCCAAAGAAATGCACATCATTGGAATATGGTTTCTAGACAAGGTTGTGTTTACTGAAAAAAAAAATCAAGTTGGCACTCTTACTTAACAATATCTAGGCTGCTGCGATTACTATTTTATTATTTAAACTTTTCATCAGTTACTTGAGTTATGAAAAAGTCAACACACTTTTTCAGCACCAATATGAACACAGGGTGACCTGGGGTGTGTTTCTTCCCTTCTCTGGGATGCTTCTGGGGATCATAGGGCAGGCTATCATCTCTGGCTTCTAAGGTCACCTCATACTCTTGGGATTTCTGATGAAAACCACGGAATTCCTCCCCCCTAACCATCACATATACAGATGCAAACTACTTTTCTCTTATAGTTCTAGATCTCCAGCTTCATGAATCATTTGTAGCCTTGCAGGGTTTCTGATGCCATTTGTGCAGATGCTGTAAAGAACTATGATGGACAGAGAAAGGATCCCTTGAGCCAGCCTTACCTTCGGCATCCTCCCTGAGATTGCATTATGTGAATCTAAGATCCATTCTTCTCTCAAAAGCCACATTCCATGCACTTTCTTCTCAGGTATCCTCTTTTTTTTTTTTTTTTTTTTCTTTCCTTTTTGTAGTTTCGGGCAACAGCAGATCTGAATCTGTATATATGAAGTTTCAGTTA
This sequence comes from Arctocebus calabarensis, assembly GCA_963573935.1. Classification (NCBI taxonomy): domain Eukaryota; kingdom Metazoa; phylum Chordata; class Mammalia; order Primates; family Lorisidae; genus Arctocebus; species Arctocebus calabarensis. Next base: position 5,052 of record CAUYON010011200.1, read on the forward strand.
CAATGACTGGTTAAAAACTCACAGGAGAGTGTTAGCCCTTTATATTAGGAAATACCAAAGTGTTTTTCCTGTTGTTATTTGTTATTTCTTCCACATATTTAGTGTGCAAATTTAGAGACTGACCTGCAGAAGTCCTAAACAATGAAAATGTTTTGCAATAGATGGCATGAAGAAACTATTTTCCTGAACTGTCAAAGGGGCATGAAATCAGCTATGCATGTTACAAAACACGTCGCAGTTCTGTTTGTGATGCAACATATAACATGGTAACTATTTCACCCAAATTGAAATGACAAGCAGCTATAACCACATACAATCATCTGTGCCTCAAATGTTCCCACAACATTTTTCTTAATACAGCTTACTTTTTAAAGCATTTTTAGAATCACAGAAAAATTGATGGGAAAGTACAGAGAGTGCCCATGTCCCCTTGCTCCCACAAACATGCAACTTTCCCCACTATCAAAACCCTACATCAGAGAGGGACATTTGTTACCATTGTTGAGTCATCGAATCTACATTGACATATTATCACCAGGAGTCCAAGGTTTCCTTTACATTAGGGTTCACACTTAGTGTTGTACAGTCTATGCATTTGGATAAATGTATAAAGCTGTGTATCCACCATTACAGTGACATGCGGAGTGTTGTCACTGTCCTGACAATCTTCTGTGCTCCACCTGTACACCCCTCTGCCCCCACCTCCCTAGCAACTGCTCATCTTTTTACTTACTATCTTTATGTTTTTTTGCCTTCTCCAGAATGTTATTTAATTAGAAGCATACAACACGTGTCCTTTGCAGAATGACTTCTTTGAGGTAGCAATATGCATCTATGCCTCCTCCAGTCTTTGCATGGATTGGCAACTCATTTATTTCAGTGCTTCCATTCACTCATTCTTTTGTCTCAATGTGGCAAAGATTCTTTATCCATTCCCCTCCTGAAAGACATCTGAGTGGCTTCCAAGCTTTGGCAATTGTGAAAAAAAGCTGCTGTAGATAGACAACTGCAGGTTTTTTATGGAAGACCTTTTCAGTTAATTAGTGTAAATACCAAGGAGCATCATCATGGGACAGGTATGGTTAAGATTATGTTAAGTTAGTTTTTTTGATTGTTTGTTTTGTTGTTGTTGTTGTTTGCAGCAAAGTGTCAATCTATTGCCCAGGTTGGAGTACCTGGTGTCAGCCCAGCTGACAGCCACTTCAAACTCCTGGGTCCAAGAGAGCTTCCTGCCCAGTAGCAGGACTACAGGTGCCTATTACAGCACCTGGCTAGTTTTTCTATTTTTAGTAGAGACAGACTCTTGCTCATGCTCAAGCTGGTCTGGAACTCCTGAGCTCAAGTGATGCTCCCACCTTGGCCTCCCAGAATGCTGGGTTTAGAGGTATGAGCTGATGTGCCTGGCCAGTTTTTAAAACAACTACCAAACTGTCTTCCAAAGTGGCTTTATCATTCTCCATTGCTGTCAGTGCATGAGGGTTCATTGCTCCGTATCGTGATACTGTTTCATGTTGTCAATGTTTTGGATTTTGGCCTGTTAACAGGTCTTTAATTATTTGCAATTCCCAAATGACATATGCTTATTTGCTTATTTGGCATCTGTATATTTTCTTTGGTTGGGTATTTCTTCATGTCTCCAGCCTATTTTTTGATCAGATTGTTCTGTTTTTATTGTTGAGTTTTAAGACTTCTTTGTGTATTTTGGATAATAGTTCTTTATCAGATACATCATTTTCAAATATTTTTTTTCTGTCTTTGGGTAGTCTTCTCATTTTCTTGACACTAAGAAATGGTGTCAAATATTTTAATCATGCCATTCTCATGAAAATAGAATGCTTTTGTGTTTCTTAATGGTGTTTCAGGCACAGAGAAAGTATTTTTGTCATTTAATATTATTTTGAAAGAAAAATAATTTGTTTATAAATCCCCCAAATATGGTGGTCTTATTATCTCCAAAGTGTTTCAAGACAACAAAAGAAGAAATGATGTAATTAAATAATCTAAAAAATATGCTGAAGAACATTTAAGGACACTATATGTCTTCTCTGACTAAAAATCTGTGTGTGTACACATTGGTGTGTGCTTAAACACATTCTCATAGTCTATAGAGAGCTCTTTGTAATATGATTTTGCTATACACATCGTCACCTGTCCCTTTTGAAAAAGCTAGAATCTTTGAAGTCTACTCTCAAATCTAAGATTATGTTCCCAAGTATATCACTTATCAAGTTGAATTGCTTTTGGACTAATATTATATCTCATCTGGGTCTTCTTTTCATCTTTGAATAAAATAAATGCAATATAATTGAGGAAAATGAAAGGACTTATGCTAGATTTTTTTTGGATCACATTTTTCCCCCATACTCCAAGTAGATAACTGATGGGACAGAATCCTTAAATGAACTTTAATATTTGTCCTAATTGGTCATCGTAGCATTTATGCTGCATTAACTATTTGGAATAAACATTTCTTTTATCCACATCTGGAAGTGGATGTGCTTGGAAGCACACACACAAAGGGTGAGAATCAGCACCCTAAGATATTAACTTTTGGCACTTACTAATACTCAGAAGGCCGATTTGTGGCCACATGGAGACCTAGTCAAAACTCACTTAACTTGTAGGTAAAACAACAACAAAACCATATGGCATATGTTCCTTTCCAATCAGTGTACCAAATAACATTTCTTGGCAAGTGGTATATGATTTGGTCTAGGGCACTGTAAATATGTTTTATCACATTGTTATGGATCTTGCCAGGTTTCTGATGCCATTTGTGCAAAATTTGCCTTCCACATCCATCCACTTTGGTGTCGTGGGCCATTGAGGTCAGGTATCTATCCTCATCTACTCATCAAAGTTTTCAAGCTTAGATCACCAAAAGTAGGAATGTGTTATTTTATTGGCTCATTCCTTTGAAGTGCCTCTAGCACCTGAGTGGTCAATCGTGCCAAAACCAGCCTCCATTCAATTCCTGCCTGCTGGTCTCTATTCAGTCTTTGGAGCTTTTTGGTTTCTTTTTCTCTTCCAAGGTTCCAACTCTCCTTTCATCTTCATTGTATTTAGTACCAATTTATTGGTCCCAGTGTTGCTCCTAGTATGCCATCATTGATTAAAATAGTAGAAATACCCTGATTAAAAGTATTTACTCTCAATTGTATTTTTATCATGGTTAAACCAATCATATTTATGAAGTAAATGAAAATGCTAAAAGCTGGCCAGGAAACCCACTCCTTGTGCACAAAATAGAAAACATTTCTTCTTCTTTTAAATATTAAAATGTGAACCTTTCTTGGTTTTCTATTCATGGTCCAGCTAGTGAGCTGTGTATGGTTCAGTTCAGATAGAATGTATGCTTTTTGTTCAAAAGAACATCAGTTTTTGTATCAGTTAATAAAAAATTAAATGCATTAAGAATATAGCATTTAAGCAAGAGAGAATGATATTTGTTAATGTCACACTCAAAACCACATTTCTTTTAATCGACATCTGCTCTGTGTTAAGCGGCCTGGCCTATAAAATCTGGTGCCCTGTTGACAGTGGAAGATGAAAACAAACAAACAGGAAAACTACAAAAGGCATGGTATTAACATCAAAGTAGAATAACTCCCCTCTCTTCCTTTGGCATTTGAAAAACGTCTTTATTTTGACCCTAAACAATTGGATTTTCTTCCCACCAATCTTGATTTTGGAGCTCCGGATTAAGAAAACTTGCATGTGAACTGAAACATGAGAGCAAAGGGAACCCAGAAGGAACAAGGAACTGTTTGAACAAATTAAACTATTTGCAATTGTAAAACCTCCTCTATTGTTTAGAAAAATCAGAAAACAGTACTGATTTGTGGGGAGATTAAATTCATTGCTCTTCAGTCACAATGGCAGGTACCTTAGAGAAGGTAAATGGATTCTGACCATAGTTGTATAATTCTACAACTAAAGTAGTTCAAAGGTTTGGGATTATGGAGAATGAAAGGGAGATCTCTTGAATTTTTTTGTAGATATGGGAGCTTGAGAAGCATTATTCCTTTCTTACCAAGCATCATGACCTAGTTTTATTTGTCTTACTATTTTATGACTAGCTCTGAGTCTATACTAAAAACAAAATAAAAGGTATGTTTGGAAGGTCTCACCTTAGAGCACTGGTGATTATAAATACCTCCATTCTGCAGGGATTGTTTTCATTAGGCAAAATGCTTTTACTAATGCCTTACACAGAGAAATTTGCTATGTATCTGTTTATTAATTTAACAGCATCTGCTATTGTCAGGTTGTATGCTATGTGCTGGGGATACAAAGATAAACAAATCACAGTCTCTCAACTTGATGAAGACTGCTGGAGAAAACAAACTAACTCCTGTCACAATTACAACAGCAAGACAATTGCCATATGGGCTAAGAGTGGGTGTGGACTGGTCCTTTCTCCCAAGCACGATGTTCTCAGAAGGAGGCACCTTTTTCTATCACTATACAATAGGGGGATTCGTATACTTTCTAAGGGTAAATTTGTCACTAAAGAGAATAAGATGTAATGAGCACTTGTTTTCTTTCAAAAGTAAATACTTGGCAAAAAAGTTATTTTCTTCATTGATAATGCTGCATTTCATTCTCTACTGATAGGATCTTATCCAACTGTAAATATTTTTAGAGTACCCACTCTGAGTCCCAAGTGGAATAGTCTTACATGGACAATCTGTTCTTCTCAGGATCACTAAATTCTAAGACAATTCTTTATCCTTTTTAACTTCTTTACTCTCTTTTACAAAGATTGTTAATAGGAAGACAATAATAAACTCAGGTATTTTGTACTTTTTTTGTTAGACCTAATCTAAGGAAGCTTCCTGGAGAGTGATGGGTGTCCACTAGGCATATTGGCATGAATATATATATGTATATATATATTTTAATCGCCACTTCCAAGACTTATTTTCAATCTTTTCCTTTTTTTTTCAATGAAATCTTACTTATCTACATGTCTCTGGATTTCCTATTACAGCCATGGATGAGAAGTTTTGAAGCTTGGAGCTGTGGTCAGGAAGACCAGAGGACAAGTACAGAAAAACCTCTTCTTGCAGAAGACAGAAGGTGGAATAGTAGGTGATTCCAAGGTTAAAGGCATTCTGTGTAGCTATTTGATTCATATATTCCTTATATATCACCTTGACCTGAATCTCTAATAAAGCACCTCTCATAAAGCAATTATGTAATTGAATTGTTTTAATTAAATCATAACTGTATACTTTAATGCATTTATGGGGTACAATGTGCTGATTTTACATACAATTAGGAAAGTTTACCTGTTCTCCCGCTTAGAGCCCCTGCATTGAGTTGAATACTATCAAAAGGATTTGCAGCCGGGAGATGAGTGGGGAGGAGAAGAATTTCCCACACCCTTAAGAATCACTGGTATGAGACCCATAAAAGTCACCTACTCAGAGCAATGGCTATAAATGAACTAACTGCACTGATCCTTTTGGATTTTCCAGTTACTTTTTAAAATCACTGACCTCGAATTTTATTGACTTCAGGGTGCATTGGAGTCACGCTTCAGTGCCTGCGTTTATGTTGCTCATGGAGCCTGATACCAAGGAGCTGCCCAACCACACAGCGACGTTTCTTGATGAAGTGGTCATTTTCTTTTATTTCAGTCTTCTTCATGTAATTCTCCACATTTGGAAACAGAAGAGATTATTTTACTGTAGCATTTTTTTTTTTCAACCAGGAAAGGAAAGGAATTTAGTCTTGTTAAGACTGTCTTACAGCTATAGCTACAGACAGGATGTGAACAAAAAGGTATATAGACAGTATGGAAGATTTCAAATCTGTCTAGGGTAAGTCTTTGCACGCATCTATACGGTACTCAGAGTATGTCCCAGGTATTGTTAAATTTATTCAAGTTGTACAGTTCTTAATAAAAGTTCAAGAATAGTCAAAATCAGCACAAATAACAAAACCCCCCTGGTGACACTTATATCTCACTCTTAAAACCAATTTAACCCTTGAAACAACCCATTTCTTCTCACTTATTTCTCACTCATGCTTGCCTGAATACCTGTCTTTGTTTCTGTCTCTTTCTATTTCTTCTTGCTTCCCCTTTTTTCTTTGTTTTCATTAATTAAACAATAGCTATGAGGCAGCTACCCAGGGCTCTAAGTCCATGCCTAGCCTTGCAATACATTTTAAGAGGTATAAACAATAGTAATTTGTTACAGGTGAATATTATAAAGTAAAAAGTTAAATTGATGCATTACATGTACAGCAAGCCGGACTAAATTATGTTCTAAGAAATCTTTCTCTTTCTCTCTTTCTTTGTAAAAAAAGTACGTTGATAAGCCTGTGCAAGATTATAGCATTCAATGGGTAAGAATACCCCAGAGGTTTTCCCACTTAATGGTACTAGAATAAGCCTCTTTTGAAGGTAATTCATTTTCCTTCATGCTATTTAAAAATAAAACAGGGTACATTTTTAAATTATGCACGTGAAAGCAATATTCAGCCAGCTGCTTAACATTCAGAGGGGATCTCTGCGATCCACCCTGTCATTGCAATTCTTGCCCTCACTCCACAGTACGAGAAAACACTGTTATTTACCCTGGGACACAGGTGACTGAACTTATAAAAATCACTACAAGACAAGATGTATTGAGGCCTGGCATGGAATGACAAATTCTGGTGAGGTTCACCAAGAAGAGACATATTGATTCTTAAATGATTAATAAGGAGAATATAATTGTATTTCATTAAGATGGATGGGATTTCATTTAGTCTGTCTTCTCCCTTTCCAGTTCAGATGCAAGAGGAAATCGAGTCATCATCACTGGCACCTCGTGTTAGCCTGCCATGGCAACAAGCTCATTGATTGAGTAAAAGAACTTTCAGATGCACTAGCTGGTCTTTAATGGGTTGCTGAAAGCACAGATAAGATGGCCCAGAGAGCCGAGCGAGTTTCTGTGGATATACTGTAAAAAACGAATGGAAATTCTCATTGGTTCCTGACAGAGCTAAGCCCTTTTATATAATTCTTAAATCTGAGGACAAAAAATGCCTGCTTAATTCATTTGGTTGACGCTATTGGGGGTGGAGGGAAGGGTCTGTGGAACTGTAGAAAATTTTGCACTAGGATTTTGCTCTGTTAAATTACACTTAAGTAATAATAATGGTTAAGAGTTACTGAACATTTGACCTTTTTGGGGGGGTATGATCTCAATTATGCTTTGAAACAGAACTTGATTCTGGGTAGTACTAACATCACCATTTAAAAAGGATCAGTTTTAACCTTGAATCCATTACACTGTGATCTCATTTTGAAAGAAACTCTTAGTTTCCTCAAAAGGCTATTTAGGATATGCAAAAACCAATCTGAGGGCAGCAGTATAGTGGTTCAATGTGTGGAATTTGAAGTCAGACTCTAATGGAACCTGCTCCACTACTCAGTAGCTATTTAAATGAGCCAGTTCTTAAAACCTGTCTGCTCCATTTCCTTGTCTGTAAAACGGGGTTTTGGTGAGGCTGGACTAAATTAATACAAAGAGAGCACTGAGAAGGCACTGCCTCGGTGTATGACACATAGCAAGAATGTAAGAAATCTGAGCACACGCTTGGGTTTGAGTTCTGCTCTGCTGTAATGTCTGATACCCAAGAGGACAAGCACTTTGCAAGCCTAGCCACTCCCACTTGCTGGCCTCACAGCAAGTTCTGAGGCCAAGCCCAATGCCAACATGCAGGAAAAGGGCAGTCTGTCCATATGGGTGGGATGGTGAGAGTAGTTGCTGAGTTATGACTAAAACTGTTTCATTGCTTAACTGTAAGAAGACTCATTTTGGCCATCTGTGAAAGAAAGTCAAAATAGAACCCAACTCACAGCATATTGTGATGGTTACATGAAATGAAGCATGTAAACTGCTTAGCTCAGGGTCTTGGACATGGTAATAACACCACAAAAATTAATGATTACCATCACTGTTATTATTGTTATGAAGGTGGCACGGTGATAGTAGTACTATTAAAACAGAAAGTTAAACCTAATCTAAAAAATCTATTTAATAAGAGAGTCACTATGTGCAGCCTTTATGGTTTTAATTTTTCAAAGAATTATCATACAACTATATACACATATATATATACACATTCAGTGATAATACTGAGCAGAATATATTATAATAATTGATGATACAGAAGATATTTGAGTTTCTTTAATTATAATTCTACTTCATGTCTTCAAAAGTTGTAACTTCAGGAAAATAGTGCATAAATGCTGACCAGGCCAGCTTCTAGCAGAAACACTCCTGCTGTGACTCCCTCAAGGTGTAGAGCAATAATAAATACACAAGTTTTTTGAGAAAAGAAAACTTATTAAGCAGCATAGAAATAGTACTATTTATTTTCAAACATATTATAAAAGCATTCAAAATGAGATGAAAAGAATAAGGCCATAATATGTGGCCTTTTACTAAGAGGGAAACTGAGACAGGGAGGAGAAATGATTCTAGTTAGTGTTGACGCCAAATAGCCCCAGATTTTCAGGGCTGCACTCTACTCCTAATGGCCAATTCTAACATGTGTTTTGGGTATCACCATATTTAAAGGTAAGACATGTTGGACCACTGGAGGGATGCAATTCTGACTTTTGCTTTATTTCCAAGTCACTTTGGGGATAAACCAATCACTCTTACTGAGCCCCTGGGATAGTGGAGTTGTAAGACACACAGGAGTTGAGTACCCATTCTGAGACCTGCACCCTGAGTACTGCAGGAAGATGTCTCTTGGCCAAGATCAAAGTCCTTTAGCATAGATGATGTCTAGGCAGCCCTACAGGTATCTCAAGGAACACCTCAGCAGCTCACTGGACCAATAACTGTGCACGTGGCCACCTGACAGGAGGTGAGGGACACACGAGTAGACACACAGTGTTTGTCAGCAATTAGGGGAAGTGTACTGTGGTTGGGTGTCTGGCAAAATGAAGACAGAAGGAAGCATTCACAATTAGCTCTTAATTCCAGTGTTTGAAAGGGGCATTAGCTGGTCAAGTGAGATGGAACTGCCCATGAAAGTGAGTTAACACCAGCATAAAATGTGAATCCATCTGGACAACAGAATGGGGCTTATCCCAAACTTCAGAGCATATTTACGTTAAGCAACAGAGAGTACACATCCTAATAAAAATAAAATAAGGCTTAAATGGCACATGCGTCTCCTTGTATTTAAAATTGGTTCTCTAAAGTAATGTTTTGATGATTTAAATGGGAATGAATCAGAACATATAGATTAAATTTCCTTGAAAAACACACTGGCTTTCGTATTTTTTTTTATTAAATTTTCATTTCCAATATCTTGAAGTAGGCTCCAGAAAAAATTAAAAAGGAAGGAAGGATAACAAAAACACGTATTCAGCTTTGAGCATGATGTTGTTTCATAATATTTTCAGTAAATAAGGGAAATTGAAAAAACATAAGCTGGTCTGAGTGCTTGCTATGTGATCTACCAGGGACTTTGAAACAAGATGAATGGAGAATATAACAGCAAAAAACAAAAAAGGTTGAAATGTAAAACTGCATGTATAATAGTCTAAAAACAGATAAGTGATTCTCCTCATTCCAGGATACTTTCAAGAGATCCCCTTTTATCAGGGCATTTTTAATACTATCTGCATGATAGGTTGAGATATGATTTCAATTTAAGGGGTAAAATGAATAAAGTAATGGTTATTAGAGAAATTTCTCTAATAAAATAATAATCATTCAAAAGACATTAAAAAGACAGCCATGAAAGAAAGAGGAATATAGTAAAATCATTGTATTAACAACATGTGACCTGTCTTGCAGAGTACCTTGTATTGTCTCATTTCATCTTTACAATGCCCATTTGTGTTACAGAAGTGAAAGGTGGTTTATGAAGGTAAAGCAAATCTCTGTGCTTCACAGGTAATACACTAATTCCCACCTCATGCTCTGACCACACCACCGTTCTACCCCTCTTTCAGGATTTGTTGTTTTCATTTTGGTAGAATGCAAATTCCAGTAATTTCCACGGGAAGAGGGTATGGGAGGCCAATTATTGAGTCTTCCATGTATGAAAATTACTTCTGTTTTGAGATCTTTGAGGATTCTCCATATTTCTTTCCAAAGAGACTGCAAGAGTTTGCAGGGAGGGGTAGTGAGGGAGGGGGAGAGATTGGGGTGCTCTCACTGAATGGGCACCGCATGGGGGCAGGGGGATGCCACACCTCTTGTGTGGGGGAAATAATCACAAGGTGAATTCTACGTAACTAAATCAAATATTTTGACCTGGTTGCTGATATCCTCACATTAACCTGAAATAAATTTACTTATAAAAAAGAAAGAAAATTATTTGTTTGTCTTACACTTTGTGTCTGAGTATAGAATTCTAAGCTGGAAACCATCCTTCAGAATTTCAAAAGTATTGCGTTGTATTATTCTCTAACTTTTATACTGCCATCTGGAGAATTGTAAGGCAACTCTTGATCTCTGATTCTTTTGTTTTTTTCTTTTCTGGTAGTTTTTCATATTTTATTTTATCCCAATGCTACCACAATTTCATGGCAATTTACCAAATTGCTAACTCTTTTTTTGTGCTTCATGTTGGGTCCTTGGTAGGACTTTTTAACCTGAAAATGTATGCTATTCATTTCTGGTTTTATTTTGTTTTGTTTTATTTTCTTGAGACAGAGTCTCACTTTGTCACCCTGTGTAGAGTGCTGTGGCATCACAGCTCACAGCAACCTCATACTCTTGGGCTCAAGCGATTCTTTTGTCTCACTCCCGAGTAGCTGTGACTATAGGCACTGCCACAACACCTGGCTATTTTTAGAGACGGGGTGAGGGTGGGGGTGTGTGTCTTGCTCTGGTTCAGGCTGGTCTCCAACCTGCGAGCTCAGACAATCCATCCACTACCTTGGCCTCCCAGAGTGCTGGTGCTATTCACTTCCTGAAAACATTTTTTAATTGTTTTGTTGATCATTTTCCCCTTCCCTTTTTTTCTGATCCACATATTTGGAAGTTCTGGGGATTTTTTGGCTGCAGGGGGGAGTGAGGAGCATAGCATTTTTCCTGCACTCTAACAGCCTTATTTTATTTATTTATTTTTTGTAGAGACAGAGTCTTACTTTATTGCCCTTGGTAGAGTACCGTGGTATTACACAGCTCACAGCAACCTCCAACTCCTGGGCTTAGGGGATTCTCTTGCCTCAGCCTGCCAAGCAGCTGGGACTACAGGTGCCTGCCACAACGCCCGGCTATTTTTCTGTTTTGCAGTTCTGCCCAGGCTGGGTTTGAACCCTCCACCTTCGGTATATGGGGCCAGAGCCCTACTCACTGAGCCACAGGCGCCGTCCATCTAATAACCTTATATTTTAGTCTATTTTCCATCTGTGGAAACATTTTATCTTACACTTTTTATTGATTACTTTTTCTTTTGACTGATTTCACCTAATCACATGAAATTTCTAAGAACTCCTTTTTTGTGTTTCCTCATTGTCCATATTTAGTATCATTAATATGTCAATAATATCAAAATGGCATTGATTAACTTCTTGTTTCCTCATTGTGATATCCATTAAAATCTTTCTTGAAATGATAGCCTTGGGGGATGATTTCTTCTGCTTGCACAATCTCAGCTTCCTCCAGGTTGTTTTTGTTTATTTCCTATTTGTGTTAGTCTCTGTCTTATATATGTCAACGGCTTTTCCTTCCTACCTGTTAAATTTTGTTACTATTACTATTTTAATATCTTTCAACGAGAGAATCAAATTGCAAGCTGTGATCACAGGGGTAGAGCTTGTCGATTCTGAGAGCAGTGCTGTTTGGATCTCAGATTCCCAATCAGAACTGCAGCCTGGATGACGAAGGCCTGACTATGATTTAACCCTGGGGCCTAAATTCTGAGAGTCCGAAATGGATCCTCAGGAAAGGCACAAAGTTAGACTGGGCAATATGTAGCTTTTAGAATTCTTACAAACCTAAAGCGTAATGCCCCATACAGGGTAAACAATTGCTAAGCTCCACCCCTACCGCATAAGAATAAGCTACTTACTTAGCAAAGAGAGAGATGAATAATGTGATGTGGACCTTATTATTGGGTGTAATTGTTGTATCCTTGGACAAATGCTTGGGTCTGTTTTGCACCATATTCCCCAGAGTCAGAACCTTTCAGTTGGGTACTACCCTCTTATCCCCATGTGCCTTTGTTCTTACAAGCCATGGAGCATACATATGTTGCATAATAAAGGACTGAATACTATTCCAACTGGCAAGTGAGCAAATGCATCTTTAGCTCTAATAGCAAATGTGGAAAGTATTTAGCATCACAAAACGCCTGAGCAGTGAGCCACAGTGTCTATAAGATAAGAATGAGAAGCTGAAGCTGTTGGTTGTAAACTTAACTCTGACCTGAACTTCTCTCACCCTTACTCTACGTCATTTATAATTTGATGGCGATGTTTTAATTACCTATGAAGCTGTGCTAATACTCCCTGTCCTGTCCATGCCTCGGAGGTGCACAATGAGGAGTAATTAGATGCACACAAAGTTGCCGAATGGGCAGTGGAAATGGGAGTTTCAATTATTTTTTAACAACCTGTTTACTGATTCTCTGGCGTCGAGTAGTTTTCGGTCTTATGAGATTCCTCATTGATGGCTTCAGGCAAGAAACCACAGAAAATGGATGGAGAGGATCCAGGATGCCCTGGTACATGGGCCATGTTCTCCCACCCCAGAGGCTGATTACAACCTCGGAGTTTTACAGAGATTTTAAACACAGGTGCAGGGCTTTCTGCTTATTTGAGGAAGGAAAGTACTCCATTTGGTTAAAACACAAAAGAAAGCAAGGAAAAAAATGTGGTTCTCATTTGAGTGAGAGTGTGAGAGTTCTTGGCTTGAAGTGGTCATGAGTCTCGCTAAGGAAAACCCAGAAAATAACAATTAAGGTACAGCATAGCCAATCAGTGCTGGAGAAAAGGTGGTAGTCATGGTAAGGCTTTGTCTATCAGCTTAGACAGGAGGAGATTTTGAGCTGAATGAATGCAAACTATTTTGAACACACTACGCAAGATAAAAAGCACCATTTTTGAAAAAGAATTATAATTATTTAATGTAAAGATGTATATAAACATACATATATTATTCCTAGCAAGAATACATATAGTACTTGAAATGTGCATTTAGTTCCTATTATAGAAATTTAAAATACTTTTATGTAACTCTGTGTATTTGTATTTGCTGCCCCAGTAAATTTGCCTGGTTATATAGAGGTATTATTTCTATTTTACAGATGGCAAAACAGAAAGATTGAGTAAGTTTTGGGTTTTATACTATATATCGAGAGTCATAGCACACAGAAAATATAATGCACACAACCTGATTCCCATTTAAATATTCCTGTGAATAAATAAAACATAGAACTAACATTTTCTTTTGGAAGCATCAACAGAGTATTTTCCCCTTTGTTAATAGTGAAATGTGTTAGTAGGCAAATTTGAGTTCTTAGGAAACAAACCACCCAGTTTTTAGATGCTATAGGCTTTTCTTGACTTTGGATGCTCTTGCCCCATCATGTACAACTCCAGGGTATTGGTGCTGTCCTAATATCATGCTCGTTGGATAGTAGAATGCATCCAGGCTACATAATATGTTAGCAAGTCCTCATTATGCGTATTTCTGATTTCTGGCAGAGGAAGTTTCTGCACTGCTAGTGAGCTTGGAGTCAGAAATTAACCACATAACCCTGGATCCAGACCTTTTCTCCCATGCTGACTCTTCTATGTTTCACTGTCAGTCAAGGGGAAAACCACGACACAGTTTGTTTCCTAGCTCTCCACGTCTTAGGGTAAACACATCTCTTAACCCTGCTTTCAGCTCCTTCTCTCTCCACACACATGCTTTCTCCTTTAGTAAATAATTCGTTTTATTGGTTACAGGGAGACTACTCTATTTCAGGCTTTTCCACAGCCAAGCACAGCTGCTCATGCTGGCTATTGAGTCTATATGTTAGCTCAAAATTGTATAATAGTCTTTTCTAATAGTTGCCTTTGGATTTTTCTTTCCCCACTCAGAAAAGGCACCTTGTGCCCCTGGCCTGGCAGGCCAGGAACTAGACATGGATTCTAATTAGATCAACTACTCCTCACCAAAAAGTCCAAGTAACTGTCATGTGTTTGAATAGCTATCCATGGTTTTGGTTTATGGAACTTCCTGCTTCTCTATGAAAAATAGTTTAAGAAACCAACACTGAATTTGCTTGTAGAATGAAAATGTGGCCTTTTGGAATGTTTACAACCTCTAACCCCAACGGAATTTCCTTTTTAATTTATTGTATGATAATTTAAGCTTATCTTCTCTCCAGTTCAACCCACATGCCCTGATGGTTTTCTCTCCTTCAATCTAGTTCATTTATGTATAACCTTGAGCTGCATGTTCATATTGTACAACAAGCATAAACTTTCTCCCAGGGAAGACAGCGTGGACAGCATCTAGTAAACTTCACCTCTGGGAGCTTTGTGGAACTACAAGTTGCTTCATGTTGTAGGTGAAAAGCTCAAACTTTTGGGAGTTAGTGCTCTGCATGAGAATCTCTGGATGTACAAGTGATCCAGAAACTTACACATCTGGATCACCAAGAACATTAGCAATGTTTCCGTCTAGTGCTTTGGTAGCTTCTGTGCAATAGTGGGAAATGGAACCAAAGAGTTACTCTCTTTTATTTTTCAACTAAGCTGGCCAAAAGAAGAAGGCGCACAATCTAAGCATGGTGAGGAGGATCTGCTCATCAGAAAAAACAAGAAAGTTCTCATGTCCCTTCTACAGTCTGTTAAAATGGATCTCAATGAGCAAAGCATACACAGCCTCTCCAGACAGATTCTTGCATCCAAATCAACCAGCTGGAAGGGGTGGGCTTTAAGTCGAATACAGTTTTACAAGAAAGTTTGGGAACCTGGCAGGAAGTTAGCAAGGTTTTAGCCTCAAAGCCTAAGAGGGTCCTTATCTAATAAAAGCAATCAGTGTAACCTGATTCTGTGTACCCTCAAAGAATCCCCAGCAATAAACAGAAGCGAGGAAAAAAGAAGAGAAATACAAAAAAAGGCCCCAAATCTCTGCACTGCTCTTCTCTTCCTTCTACATCCCTCTCCAGTAGCTGCATCCAAGCAGCTTTGTGGAACTTTCCTTCGCTATTCTCACTGCAAACTCTCACATGCAGATTTGTTTTCTCTCCTTTCTAGATTACTGAAACATTACCCACACATTCTCTACGTCTAGTCTCATTTCTTTTGGTGAATCTCACTAGCAAATGGTCAGATTCCTCTTTCGAAGATATTCCATTGATTACATCACTATATTGCCAAAAAAATATCTCACAATTTTCCACTGGTGGTCACAGAGGGTAAACCAGTTGTGTGTGTGTGTGTGTGTGTGAGAGAGAGAGAGAGAGAGAGAGATATGGAAGGTTAAACAAATTGCCCTGAAGAGCCTGTTGAGAAGTGTAAAATGTGTTTAGGTCTCATATTTTATTCGATTCATGCTAACTAGCATAATGTTTAAATTCCCAAGTCTTTGAACAAAATGGAGGCTTCCAAAAATAGTGCTGTGTTTACCCTGCAGCTGCACAGACCATTCAGATTTAGAATCTGAAATCTTAAAAGCAAAACTCTCTCACTTGACACTCAAAACTCTCTCGCTTGACACTCAAAACTCTATGCAAGTTGGTCAAGGTAATCTCCAGTCCACCCAATTGTTTTACTTACAATCCCCTGTTATACAAACTTCCCCTCCTATCTCTCTGCTTGTTTCATTTTTTCTGTTCTTAAGGTCCACTGCTACTATCCATTAAGTAGTGTTTATTTTCCTAAGAATATTAACCACACCTAATCTAACACTCTTAAGTGGACCAGAATCCAGGAGTTCTTGAGACTTCACACAGATTCTCAGCCATATGAATGTACCTAAATTCTCAAAGATTAATGGGTGACTCAATAATGAAAACATACCTAGGTCCCCATTTTTATTCCCATGAACAAGTCTTGACTTTGCTCTCCCGTGTGCCACCACAGCTCATTTCTAACGTTCTAGTGCCCTTTTAATTTTTCTTTGTCTCCTTTAGTGAGCATGAAGTGACCAGCTCAATGTCTGGTATACAGTAGGTGCTGTATTTTAAGAGCTGAGGAATGTTTTAAAATTGGGATATGCCCGAGATCCACCTGCTTAGGGAGTTGTGAAATAAGAAATTCTATTCTCAAGATAATTTAACAATTCAGAGAAAAGGAAGGTTAATGTTCAGGGGCCCACATACATATGTTAGGTAGCTAACTGTAAGCATGACAAATGTGTCGGGCTTCTAAAAGCAGAAATAGCTAAAGAGTTCTTGTAAGAATTTTAGGAAAATAAACCATTTTTCCTAAATATGTGTTTAGTTAAAAAAATAAACCCTCATCTTGACCTTTCTAATCTATTATACTCCTTTCCAAAATATAATTTGCTTTGATTTTAATAAGTTTTTCCATAAGTAAAATAATTAAGACCTGTGCCTTTTCAATTTCAAAAAAATTTGAATTAAGCATTTTATGAGGCCATGTGGATACAGTTTGAAATTACTAAAGGAGGAAATTGAACATTAAGTATAGCACCTCGTTCTTGCTCCATGTCCTTTCCAAGGGCTCACATACGGAGAATACCTGTGATCAAGCGCCAGCTTTTCTCACTGCTTTGCACAGCCAGCTTACATTTAGGGCTCCTATTAACTTGAAAGAGAGTTCCAGGTGCATTCATGTTCTGCTGAAGAAATGGAAATTTGGGAGCTCTATTATTAGCGGAGGCCATTTTCAACTCACATGAGTTAAGAGATGGAGAGAAGTCATTAGAATTTATTGTTTCTTCTGTTTTATAATTATTGGTTTTAAGATTGATGTAAAATTGAACATACGCAGAAATAAGTAGACATAGATGTATGGTCTATTTCTTTTAGTGTGGCAGGAAAAGAGGGCCTCTCATTTCTTTACCCACACAGGCTTCAACAGGACTTTTAAAGCAAATGTTAACATAGGTATAAAACTTGAGCTATTGGACTCCCAGGTGACAGGAATCCTTTGGTATTAAGGAGGAGAAAAACCACGCTGAAGAGTAAAATGGAGAATTTATTGTAGTGATGTAGGGAGAGTTCATAGAACCAGAGAGCAGAAGGTAGAACCACGTGAAGCTGGCATCTCTACTTTCTAAATGTGCATTGAGCTACTTTTTCTTTCTCCATCTGGGGACTACTTTTTTCTCTTTTTCTGATACATTCATATACAATGGTAATGTAGCTGTCATGGCACCAATTTTACTATACCTCTTAATTCAAAGGAGCACAAGGAACCTCTACTGTTTTTTTGATCTCCAATCCAACCTTATTTTTCTGGAAGATACAAATTGATTGGTCTAGTTCAAAGGTCAAATGGAGTATTCACACCTCATCAAACAAGGAGGGAGCAGGGCCATAGGATACAGGTATGGCTGTAGGAGTTTCTTCTTCCTTTCCTTTTTAATTTAAAACCTGTGAATGCCTTTTCTCTAAGGCAACTCCTTCTATCAAGACAGTTGTTCATTGCCTAAATGAGGGAGGATGTGAGCTTGTACTGAGGTCCACCAGGTACTCACAAGGTGCCCTTCTTCCTCCCTCAGGCCTTTCTTTTTCTATTCTCTTTTATATCTTCCAGGATCCTTCTCATTTCCAGATTGTTATTCCAATTTCTTTTCTCAGCTCTGATACCTTGTTTTCTTTTTTTCCTTGTCAAAGGAAATCATGTTTGACTAGATCAGTGATTCTCACACTTGAGCTTGCATCAGAACCACTGGAAGGACCTATTGAACAGATTTCTGGGCCTCACCTCCAGAGTTTCTAATTAGGTAGGTAATACATCTAGAACGATCTGAGAATTTCCTTTTCTAACAAACTCCCAGGTGTGATGAACTGATATGTCCTCATCCGACCCCTCCTCCAACTTAATATGCTGAAATCCTGACAAGTAATATCACCATATTTGGAGACAGGGGCTTTAAAGAGGTAATTACAGATTTAATTAAAGATTAAATGAGGTGAAGGTGGGGTCCAATATGACCATATTATAGTAAGAGAAGATGAGGATGTAGACACACACAGAGGGAGGACCACATGAGCTCATAGAGAAAAGGTGGCATCTATCAGTGAAGGAGAGGGGGCTCAGGAGAAATCAACTCTGCTGGCACCTTAAGTTTGAATTTTTTAGGCTTCAGGACTGTGGGAAATACACTGCTGTTATTTAAGCCACCCAGTTGGTGGTATTTTGTGGTGGAAACCCCAGCAGACTAATATGCCAGGTGATACTGATGCTGCAAGTCTGGGAATAGTACTTTTAAGACCACTGGATTGGAGAGTAGAAAGTTATTGCAATTTAGTCTCATCATCAAACCATCAAAGTTTCTCCCCATGTTTGCTGTAATTTTTTGGCTCATCATCAACAACTATGAGTTGGGAAGCGACTGTATGGAGATGCAGTCAGTAAATCTACCAGAAGTAAACCATGCTTCTGGCTGTCAAACAGTCTAGCTAGAAAAGTAGGGCAGTGGATGTCTTTAGATGGCGGTGCTCTTCCTTTCATTGTATTAGGCATCATGCTGCTGTTTAATCAGCTTTTAAAAAAATTGTTAAGCAAGAAAAATATTTATCATATTCACAGAGCTATCATGAGGCTTTAAGTAGGTGACATGTATACAAATTTTAAATTGCTATAAAATATATATAATATTGGCTATTAGAACTTGGGGCATCTGGTTCTTAGTGTGTGTGCCCTATGAATTTTCCACCTCATGGACTTATGGACAGTTCATCTTCCCACCTGCCTGGATGTTCAACCTGAAGGGATTATCTAACAACCCATTAGCATTTTCCAGAGTTCCCACAACCCTGGACATCTATTATGTCGATCCTTCCATCCTTCTTTTTATTCGCCTGTCAAAGATTCTTTGAGTTGCCAAATTTCTCTGCCATATGCTTATGTCAACTCTTGACTAGACTATTACTCTCTTTTCTTCTTTGTGTCCTGACAACATAGCAGCAAGAATTATGTTTATAACATAACCAAGATCATGGTTTTTCACTCTACAATCCCTTTCAATAGATTTCCTCTACTAGGTATATATCCAAAAGACCAAAAATCACTTTTTCACAAGGATATTTGCAGCAGATTGTTCATTGCAGCTCAAATCATAATTGCTAAGTTATGGAAGAAGCCAAGTGCCCATTGATCCATGAATGGATTATTAAATTGTGGTATACGTATACAATGGAATATTATGCAGCCTTAAAAAAGATGGAGACTTACCTCTTTTATGTTTACATGGATGGAGCTGGAACATATTCTTCTTAGTAAAGTATCTCAAGAAAGGAAGAAAAAGTACCCAATGTACTCGGTACTTTTATGAAACCAATTTATAATTACTCACACTTTCTTATGAAAAATAGATCACAACTCTAGCCTAGGATGAAGGAGAGAAATGTAGGGGGAAGGAAAGGGAGGGAGGAGATTTGATAGAGAGAGTGTAAAGGGGGAGACCACACCTATGGAGCATATTGCAAGGGTACAAGTCAAATCTATCAAGAACAGATTTGTGTTAATGTTTTAATATGTGTTAATGTCTTAACACAATAATTAGGTAAATGAGGTGAAAGTTATGTTGATTAGTTTGATGTAAGCACTCCAAATTGTATAAAAAGTTAACATATTGTACCCTACAAATGCATAAATGTATTCATGATCTATGAGTATATGACTTACTAAAAGGGGGAAAAAATAGGTTTCCTTTGCTCTTAAGCCTACAAGGTCCTGCATTATTTGGGTCCTGCCTATTTCTCCAAACTCAATTCTATACCACCCTTCTCCTCACTCCTTTTCCATGAAAATGTCCCTTCTGTTGCTGAAATCCATGCAGTGCTTTTTCTAACTCAGTGGTTCCCTTGCCTGGAAAATTCTTTCTCTAGCTTTGGTTGTAGTTGACTCATTCTCTACCTTTGGAACTCAGCTCAGCTGTCACCTCCTTAGACATTCCTCTATGATATCACTGTGTTCATTTCCTTTGTAGCCTCATATAATCTGTTTTTATTTGTTTTCTCTGTATACCCTATTTACTTTCCAGCTCCCCTGCTAGACAACGACCTCCCATGTGAGC
Organism: Arctocebus calabarensis; assembly: GCA_963573935.1. NCBI lineage: Eukaryota > Metazoa > Chordata > Mammalia > Primates > Lorisidae > Arctocebus > Arctocebus calabarensis. Next base: position 25,235 of record CAUYON010011200.1, read on the forward strand.
AGCTATCCATTTAGCAAGCTCTGTCACTGGCACATGGCAGCCACTCTGTCTGTGTCTGCAGAATAAATGAAAAGATAGTATTGCTCTTAGAAAGTGACATCTAGATAGCCACCAGATGATCTCCGTACTTCTGTTGTATTTTTTTCCATCTTTAGACAAGCTATCCCAGGATGGTTGGATTCTTTTATTTTTTTTCCCCTTTCTTACTATTACTTTTTGTATTACTATTACTCGTAAACTTACTTTCTCTCTTAAGTAACATATCAAGTATAGCCTCTCCAACATTTTTGGGGTGTGTGTGTGTGTTTGTCAAGGACTACGTTAATAACTCCTTGACCTTGTGCTGGCCATATAACCTCCATAAGCCTTATTTGCTTTCTTCACAAAGGGTGAAGACTGATGAAATATAGTGAGGTTTGAATGAAAGTGACAGGAATCAAGTCCTTGAAATACTCTTGCCAAACATAGAATAGGGGCTACATGGATATTAGCTCTCTCTCCTAGTGGTATGTGCCTAGAACTGACTTTTCTCGTCCTGTTCAGGTGTGAGGTTCCATACTCATCGCACACATCCCTGCTACTGCATTAAGTCATGTTCTCCCTCCCAGAGCAGCAATCAGCTTCTTCCTCTGTCTGTTTCCAAATTCAACCCATCCCTGAACACCCAACTTAAAATTCTATCTCCAGTCAGAAGCCTAGCCTGAGTATTCAGTGGTCAGCCCCCTACATGAAGAACAGCCACCGATTTGGATGAGATAAACAGAAAAAGCATTAAGCTGCCGAATTTTTGCTTTGTGCTAGGCAAATATGAGAAGGTACTTCCAGGGTGGGATAAATTTAGTCTCCAAAAATTAACATACAAGTTAATAAATTGTATTTACAGAATTAGCCCTGGAAATTGAGCCAAATTGTATGTTGAGTGTGCTGGCTGCCACAATTTTGTATCCTAGATGAGTAGACTGGAGAGGTTCTACGTATTCAGAGCCAGAGAGCCAATTCCTTCTGACTTTTCTTCTCCTTATATGTCTCTATTAACATTCATTATGTTCTGGGGCTGAGCAGGTTGACCTTTTGGATAAAAGTGAAATAATGTATGTGATAATGCATAGAAGGCTATTGATACATTCGGTTACTCAATACTTGTTTGTTGGATTGGTTCTGCCAAATATGAGTCTTGCCTTTGAAAAATTAAACTACCAGTGAAAGAAAAGGTTCAGTGAATGGGTGAATGGGTAAGCCCATCATTTTCTTATTCATTTATTTTTTTAAAAAATCTATATTATTCAGACACTGAACAACATGTGTGTGTGTGTGAATGACTGCTTGTAAGTGGCAGGGTCTGTGCTAAGTGCTTAGTTCCTACCCTTAGCTAAAGATGGGCATGCAGGGTTACAGTTGTATTCTAATTCCTCTGGAGGCCACACCAGAGCTCTCTATCTAGAATTTTAACCCATTTTTGCCCCTTGTTCCACTATAAGAATGGTAGTAATGTGAGAGTTACTTGTATCTTACTATTTAATTTCATTGCCAAGGTCTGATTTTTCATATATGTCTGCTCCTGAGGGTACATGGTATCCTGTGGTGCACAGAGTTTGTCACTTGCTACAGGTATTGGAGTGCTGGGATCTTGCCAAAAAGTCATACCAAAAAATTCAAGAACTTTAACCTCCAGCACAAATAGGTCAATAGCCAATCTCTAAGAAGCATAAGGGAGCCGCATCCTAGAAAAACACATGAAAGGATAATGACATCTTCTACTTCTCACCAACAAGGGAGAAGGGCCAGGTAGTTTACCTTGCTGAAGAAAACATACCTCCAACATCTGTATTTCTGTGGATTGAAAACATACCTACAAATTTCTCCCATTCTGGAATCTTTTCCCCTTTGCAAAGTGTCTTTGCTTCTCCTCTTATCCAGTGATGAGGTTTATTGCTCCACCTCTTGAATCTAGGCTGGCCTCATGATGGCTTTGGCAGATAGAATACAGCAGAAATGACAAGGTATAACTTCCAAGTCTAGACCTCAGATTTAGAAAGAACTAGCTTTTTAGCTTTCACCTTTTTAATCTCTTAGAGTGCTGCTCTGAGTCTATCATGTAAGGAAGCTGGTCCAGTCTATTGGATTATGAGGCCGTGTGGATGGAGACCAAAATTCCACACCCAATGGCTGGTGCCAATCACCAGGCACGCTGAACCTCCCTGAGGAGCCAGTTATCACATATATAGCCACATGAGTGAGCACTGGCAAAGCCAGCAGAAAGTCTGCCCAGCAAACCCACAGAAGAGTGAGAACAAAAAAGTGGTTATTATTGTAAGCCACTAAGTTTCAGGGGTTTGGTACAAAGCAGTAGTTAATTGCTACTGATATCCTCACTCTGAAATCAATCTGGCCTGGCATGAAACCCCACAATTTTAGGACCATAGTTGGCAATTACCACTTTGGTAAAACAAAACAAAACAAAACAAAACAAAAAGCAATGGCCAAAAATCAAAGCTGGATGGTGTGTACATGTGTGTATGTGTACACAAATGCAGAACATACACACACACAGACCTACATGTAGTGGTGGGTGACTGTACTGAAATTCACAGAATGTGAGACATAATGGGTTTAGGAAGCCCAGATGAATTTTTGTGGGGTGACGTTTGTTGTGACCTCCTCTTCCTCCCTGTGGTCACTCCAGGGTTGAAAGTAAAAAATAACATCCACATTGAGTTAAATATCTCTTTGATGGGGTGTCCCACATTCTAAACAAGTTCCATATTTGCCAAGGGTCTAGGCTTATTTATTAAACAGAGTGCAGCAGGGAGGATAAAGACTTGTAAAACACGTTCCAGGGCAGCATTCACTTTGTATAAAAGGTGAAGTCCATTTACACTACTCATTTAGCTGCATGAGAAGGAATCATTTGCTTAATGGATAATTTTAATTTGATTTCCAATAAGTGGATTAAGTAATTGAAAAACTTCAAGAAACAGCAGAATATTTGTTGAAGCACTTGAAAAAGAAATCAGAGCCAGGTCTGTCAACAACTTAAGATGGAAAATTCCTATTAGTCAACCTATCAATAAAACTCCATTATTAAGCAACATTCTAATGGCTTGGCTGCAGTGCTGACATGGTGCAGGCATTTGCAATGTTATACCAAGGTTGCAGCCTACCCTGATAGGTCTCCTGCTGTTAGTCCACTTTGTTAAATAGAAGTTGATTTTATATTTAGCTGTGCATGGAGTGTACAGATGAAACAAATCACTTCTATAGGCTCAACAAGATGAATAGTTGCTGTTGAAAGCTAGCAAGGAGCTGGATGCAAGATTAATATGCAGTCCCAAGTTCCACTTCCCACAATTTTTATTGATCGTGTGAAAAAGTACTGAAATTCATGATTTCTTAGGTGAGTTAGATTGAAACTCTTGCATAGCTAGAGTAGATGTAATTTCTCTATAAAGTACCATTTATCTACAAATATAGCTTTTCATTTGGGACCATGTGCAGTGAATTGTAGGATAGGTGCAAAGCCTTTGCGATGGCACTCCTTGCCACAAATACACTCTGGTTCCACAATTAGCTTCTTTGCTCTCTTTGGTCTTTTCCCAATTGCCTCCTTGGGAGAATTTTATAAATATCCCCTCCTGATGTAGTCCAAATGCCAGGACTTATTTGGAGTTTGTTTTTCCATTCCCACAAACCACAAAAGATTGAATGTTGATGTATCTTACCATCAAGAGTTTTCTACTAACATCTGAATGGCATTCCCACTAATTTGACGCAGCATTCCACTGTCTTTTAGTAGGTTGCAGAAGAGAGATAGGCTATTAAAGCCTGCCCTTAATTATTTTACTTTTATAGTTTGGAACCTAGAGTTTAGTAGAATGAGAGAGGGTTTGGATCAGGTTTAGTTCAGAGTATGTATTCAAGTTCTATTACTATTTGCTAATTTTAAGGAAAATATATACACATTTCAAACAGTACAGTTAGCTGGTTTATTTTCTATTGAATTCCATTGTTTTAAAACATTCTTGAATTGGGCCGGATGAGGTGGCTCACCTGTAATCCTAGCACTCTGAGAGGCCAAGGTGGGGTGGATTGCCTGAGTTCAGGAGGTTGAGACCAGCCTGAAAAAGAGCGAAACCCTGTCTTTTAGAAATAGGTGGATGTTGTGGCAGGTGCTTGTAGTACTAGCTACTCAGGAGGCTGAGGCAAGATGATCACTTGTGCCCAAGAGACTGAGGTTTCTGTGAGCCATGACACTATAGCACTCTACTGAGAGCAAAAAAGTGGTACTGTGTCTCAAAAATAAACAAATAAATACAAATAAATAACTTCTTGAATTAAGTTAGAATATTGACATGTTAATTTGGTGAGGTTAATGGTTAACTTCTAGTGTAGAATCTATATTCTTTTCCATGAGTGGGTCACAATGGCAAGACATAATCAAGGAGGATATTGGGGTATTCCTATTAGCCAACCTATCAATAAAACTCCATTATTACTTCCCTTCTCATTCATTTCAGTAAGTATGACATTAGATATTGATTGAAGCTTTGCTGCATCCATAAAGGTTCAAATTTATTAACATACATTGAGTTTCCTGATTCTTTCAGTGGTTCATATTTTGCTACAAATTTGGAATATGATTTGCCTAAAATGTCTATTCACACACAGCACAAAACTTCAAATTGAAATCACGGCTTTGGCTCAAGGTCCAACAAAAGTATGTAAGTTTTGAAGTGTAAATTTTGACTATGTAACAATTTTATTGTAAGATTTCATTTCCAAAATGTACTGAGATACAGGGACTCAAGCTACTGCACTCCCTGTGCTTTGGAGTACCACTAATGTTTTACCTCATAACTCATAGTATTTTTAAATCTTGTAATTACATAGTGCATGGACATTTTCTCAGAGGATTACATACTTGTGTACATTTCAAAGTAAGTGATCATAAGTTCTTATAATGAGATAATACACTTTGAAATAGGAGAAGAGACTATTCTAAGAATCAGCAAATGGTACTTTAGTATCATATCTCTCCTATGCTCTCAGGAGGCATTTAAGCCTTCCTAAAATATAACTCAGAAAAGATCTAGGTGGGAAAAACTATTTGCACTCCACAAGAGAAACAGACGATTCAAGGGCTGACTCCACCAAGCAGAGTGCATCGTCTCTCCAGAAGTCCCAGCACGTCAGTGCCAACTCGCGGTCCTGAGTTCCAAAGAAGACACATGGCTGAGCCCCACTGGAGGCTGATCTCCTGAATAAATGGGGAGGTGATGGGATGGTGCACACTGAGTCTCCTCCGAAGACTGAGCATTGCCTTCCACCCATGAACAGTGCCCACGTATGTGCAGAACAGAGATGTTTCTGATACCATCTCCCATTCCAATACCTATTTTCCCTTACAGTTTTCTGATAGTCATATGACAACTTGCAGCATACACCTCACATTTTAGCATTCTGATTTCTGACATTATAAAAGCCAATTGCCTGATACATCTACGTTACATGCCTAAATACTTACTTTATTTGGTTGGGTTAATGGCCCCATAGTTTCTCATTAGTGAGTCTTATTATTTAAAAAAATAATTACGAAATAGTGTTTTTTGGTGATAATTTCTGATACTGGACGGTGAACATACTATAATATCCTCTTTTAAATAAGATATTATGGCTTGGCGCCTGTGGCTCAACGGGCTAAGGCACCAGCCACGTATACCTGAGCTGGCGGGTTCGAATCCAGCCCCCGGGCCCGCCAAACAACAATGACGGCTGCAACCAAAAAATGGCCGGGCGTCGTGGCGGGCGTCTGTAGTCCCAGCTACTTGGGAGGTGGAGGCAGGAGACTCGCTTGAGCCCAGGAATTGGAGGTTGCTGTGAGCTGTGATGCCATAGCACTCTATCCAGGCTGACTGCTTGAGCCTCTGTCTCAAAAAAAAAAATAATAAAATAAATAAATAAATAAGATATTATATGAGGACAAAGTTATAGCTCAAAAAAATGTCACTGAAAACATGACTTCGCTACCCACTACATTGAATTCCACTTCAGGATTAGATTATACTTGAAGGGATTTCTATTTGTCCAT
>CAUYON010011201.1:0-22435 GCA_963573935.1 Arctocebus calabarensis
AGAAAATACTGTATTCTACTTTTATTCTGATAGAAAAGAAAAGAGTGGCTCAGCACCTGTGGCTCAGCGGGCTAAGGTGCCAGCCATGTACACCTGAGCTGGCGGGTTCGAATCCAGCCCGGGCCCACCAAACAACAATGACGGCTGCAACCAAAAAATGGCCAGGCGTTGTGGCAGGCGTCCGTAGTCCCATCTACTTGGGAGGCAGAGGCAAGAGACTCGCTTGAGCCCAGGAATTGGAGGTTGCTGTGAGCTGTGATGCCACGGCACTCTATCCAGGGTGATAGCTTGAGGCTCTGTCTCAAAAAAAAAAAAAAGAAAGAAAAGAGTATCAGGGCAGCGCCTATGGCTCAAAGAGTAGGGCGCTGGCCCCATATATGGGAGGTGGTGGGTTCAAACCCAGGCCCAGCCAAAGAAAAGAAAGAAATAGCTCATCATGGGGCTCTGTGTGTATTTATTTTTTTATTACAAAATCATTTTAGATTTAGGGCTGTGCCTCTGGCTCAGTGAGTAGAGCGCCAGGCCCATATACAGAGGGTGGTGGGTTCGAACCCGGTCCCAGCCAAACTGAAGTAAAAAAAAAAAAAAATAGCCAGGCGTTGTGGGGGGCGCCATAGTTTCAGCTACCCAGGAGGATGAGGCAAGAAAATTGCCTAAGCCCAAGAGCGGTAGGTTGCTGTGAGCTGTAACACCACAGCACTCTACTGAGGGTGACAAAATGAGACTCTGTCTCTAAAAATAAAAAAATATTAGATTTATAGAAAAATTGTGAAAATAGTATTGAAAGTTCCCATATATTCCTTATCCAACTTCCCTTAATATTAACATCTTATATAACCACAGTACAATGATCAAACTATGACATTTACATTAGTATAATACTATTAACTACAGATTTTTTTGAATTTTATCAAATTTTCTTTTAATGCCTTTTAAGGTGATTTAAAGCTTTCCACATAATTCCCTGTAGATACATTAAAGAAAGTTTAAATAACAGTCATATATATGTACATTTTTGAGATGATCTACGGCAGTGATATGATTTGGGTATGAATCCTGGCTTCACTATTAAGTGTGTGACCGTGGGCAAGTTATTTAATCCCTCTATTCTTCAATTTCTTCATCCATAAAACGTAGGAAACAGTAATTCCCTAACTCAGGGTTAAAAGGAAGATTAAATGTCATAGTGCAAGCAAACACTTAGCATAGTGATGTGCAGACAATGAACCTCTAGCTGCTATTATTATGAGGCTAAAAGAACAAATGAAATACTGGGCTTTCTTGCCTATCAACAAATAAGAGAAACTGTGCTCTAGCTGATAATTCTTGGTGATTATACCTGGCACGTACTATACCAAGACAAATAATTATCTTCCCTTGTCCATTTCATTATAAATAGGCTTATTATTAATTTTCCCTCACTGGTAAAATAAATTATCATGCAGATCTAGTTTATCCTGTATTACTTACATCTTTGACTACATACTTCTCAAGATTTTCAACTGTTTTTTCCTTAAGGGAGCCCTGGGGGAAGAAAAAAAGAAACTAAGAACAGAACACAATCAGTTTTTAACATTTAGTTTATAAGAAAAAGTGTGTTTACTATCAACCCACATTCATTTCTTCAGTATTTACCAATACCAAAGCAGAAAAGAAGATTGAGAAGGCTAGGAAAGAAGCAGCAGGTATGATTTGCTGCAACTCCGCCTTTAAAATCTGCTCTTGATACAAAATTATTTCTATTTTAAATTAGAAATTAAATGGCATTTCATATTTTGTTCAATATAGTTTATAATACATATAAACTTATTAACTAATGTTAATAGTCAAGTGGGAGATACTTGAACCAAAAAAAAAAAAAATCATTATCATCTACAAAGGATATGTTAAGTATAACCTAACATACTAAAATCTCTTCTAAGTAAGTTGAGATATACAAACTGAAATAAAAATCTAGAAGCCAAGTATCACCACTGAGAAAAGATCACTATTACCTTTGAGAGCAGCACAGCCGAAGACAAAAACAATTATCTTCTAGAAAGCTATCAGTAGAGGACAAATTCATTTTTTAACAGAGGAAAAATTCTGTCCCATTTGCATGTGAAAAGTTTTTTAATGTCAGACCATAAAACACAGGCCGGAAGAGTGAGCAGGTGAAGAACCAGTTTCTAGTACCTTATAATGAACCCAATCAACAGCATCTCTTACATCCTGGAACATACTCCGGTAGGACATGAAGAGATCTCCATCTTTAAATCCTGTTTCACAGCTACAGAAAGATAAAAAGAACATGACAGGGAATCCAAAAAAGCGTAAATAAAATGAATATCAAAAATTGCCCATGGGACCCAAAATATTCCATAACACATGGGTAAAGGCTGTAGCTAGTTAGGAAAATAATTACTCCCTAATTAAAACCCACTTTTGGCCACCAAAAATAGCTATGGTATTCAATGGATTACAATATTGTGAACAAATACAAAGTGACAGAATATACTGAATGGAAGCTAAAAGGCCAAAGATCCAAAATATTAAGTTCCATTATTTATTACTTTTTAGAAACAGGTGCTCATTGAAGAAACATTTAAAACTCAAAATTATGGGGTGGCGCCTGTGGCTCAAGGAGTTGGTTGCCGACCCCATATGCTGGAAGTGGCAGGTTCAAACCCAGCCCTGGCTAAAAACTGCAACAACAACAACAACAACAACAAAAAACCTCAAAATTGGTCATTTAGGTTCTTTCCACTCTGACTTTCTCTGACATATCCCCAAGTACAAATGTACTGTCCATTTTCTATTTAGCTAACTGACTCAGCTTCCCACCAAATTTAGTGTGTTAAAGTAGAGTAAGCACAAAGAAGGTAAGATGTTAACAAACTTTTGCTAACATCTAAACTTTCAGCAATGGCTATATAATTCTCCCTTTAAAGGAGAGGATAACTTGTTTGAGACTTAAAATTATACTCTAAGAAGATAAACCATATTTATTCTTCAATCAAATCTTGCTGGGCCTGAGAATGAAACTAAATTAGCATCCCTGAATGGCTCCTGGGTAGCTGCTGTGAAATGAGTTGGGGGGTTTTAGTGCAATTCTGCTCCACAGATAATCATCACACAAACCTCCCACTCAGTTGTCACAAATTAGCACCTCTGCTGGCCGTCTTCATTCCCAGGAGAAGCCAATCAGAAGTGGTCCCTTCCAAACATGGCTGCAGCACACTGGCAAGGAGAGGGGCCGTGTGGGAGGTGAGGGCCTGCATGGAGCTGCTGGTGCTGTCCCATCTCTCAGGCTGGCAATGTGGCATCTCTCACTAGCACTAAATTCACTTTAGAAAAGCAGAAAAGACCTACAATGGCCAGTTCTCTAAAACCCTGTATATTAATTTAAAAAATCAATTGAAAAACATTATAGTATACACATACCTGGTATATCTGGGACAATTAGTAAAAAAATCTACTAGGCAGGCCAACAGGTAGGTCTCTGAAAAATGAAGAATAGATATTCATAAGCTATAAGTGAAGTCATTCAAACTTGCTTCATATCTTCCTTAAGCAAAGACTAATGGCCACAGAAAGAAGAGAAAGCATCAGTACCAATAAGCATAGAATGAATCTACCTGGTAGGTTGAACAATGTGTTCAGAATGTAAAATCTTTCAGTGTCATCTCGTTGGATAAATTTATTTGGATACTGCTCTCTAGTTTCTGGTCTGAAAGAAAATTTAAACAATCAACTGACATTTAAAAATTAACACTATAACTATAGGAAATATTCATTACTCAAAACTTCATTCAAATATTTGATAGCTATGTGCAAGACAGGGTCCTAAATATTAAGCATAAGTGACTATGAAGACGAACAAGCTCAAGTTACAGCTCTTAAAGAGTTCTCATTCTGGCAGGGAAGGTGAGTCACATACACATACTCTTATAACAGAGTAAAAAATCATAACTACTTCAAGAACGGTGCAAAGAGCTACTAGAAAACCAAAGAAGGGGAAACCAGTTCAACTTAAGTAGCAGAGAGAAGTGAATATGAAGAGTGGGGAGATGAAAATCTATGTAAGATTCATGAAAGTGGTGGCATATGAGCTGGGTCTTAAAGGCTGAGTGGACCATTTCAGAAACTAGTCCAATTTGGGTACAGAAAGGGGAGCAGAGAAAAATAAAGCTAGGAAAATGAGTTGAGGGAGATCATGCTATTATTCCCATACTTCATTCAGAAGCAAGAAAGAGGGTGACTGTCAGTTTTTAAGCCAAGAGATAAACCCATCATAGCTGAGTTGTAAAAAAATTAAATTAGTAGCTGTTTTACAGGATAAACTGGAAAAAGAAAATATGACACATTTCAACAATTGCCACAAATTCTTGCCAGCACTCTGTGATACAACTTGGTGCCTCCTCCCATTAGAGGAGTTTGTTTCTCCCTCCTTGAATACAGGCTTGAACAGCAGCAAGTGGGATCCAAGCAGAGACTTGGAAAACACTTGGGTATTGGAACTTGCCCTCTCTTGCTACACCTGGAACCCTGAGACTACTATGTGAATGACAGTGAGATAGGCTGCTGGAGGATAAAAGACTACATGTAGCAATGAGGTATCCAGGCAACAGCCTACGAACAGCTAGACATGTAAGGCCATTCTAGATCAGCTGCCAGCTGACCACAGACACACAGAAGAGCCCAGAGAGATAGGCCAAGCAACCCCAGAACTGCCTGGCTAACTCAAATTTTAAGCTAAACATAATTGTCATTGTTTTAGCCACTAAGTTTTGAAGTAATTTACTTTCTAGCAAAAGTCAGCAAAGTACTGGGAAATCAGGTTGTTATTCCAGCAGTCCTAATGCTCCTAATAAGAACAGTAGGGGACAACGCCGGCCCCATATACTGAAGGTGGCGGGTACCTGGAGTCCCAGCTACTCGGGAGGCTGAGGCAAGAGAATCGCCTAAGCCCAGGAGTTAGAGATTGCTGTGAGCTGTGTGACACCAAGGGCGATAAAGCTGTGTACTCTACCAAGGGGGATAAAGTGAGACTCTGTCTCTACATAAATAAATAAATAAATAAGCACAGTAGGGCCTGTCCTAAAATGGTGGCAAAAAGAAATTAAAGAATATCATATTGGCCAGGTGCGGTAGCTCACACCCATAATCCTAGCACTCTGGGAGCCGAAGTAGGTGGAATGCTTGAGCTTAGGAGTTTGAGATGAGCATGAGTAATAACCAGGCGCTGTGGTAGACACTTATAATCCTACCTACGTACTTGGGAGGCTGAGGCAAGAGAATCACTTGAGCCCAAAAGTTTGAAGTTGCTGTGAGCTATGATGCTGCGGCACTCTACCAAAGGTGATGAAGTGAGACTCAGTCTCAAAACAAACAAACAAGCAAAAACCCACCCAAAAAAGAATGTCATATTAATCACCGGCAGTGAAAGAAAAAAATATAAGAAATTAAAAGATATATTGCCAAGGTAAAATAAACAAGACCAGACAACTAATCAGATTAGGCAGAAGAGGGACATAAGAGTCAAACAATGACAACCTTCACATTAAGGTCTCTGAAAGGTGGCTGGATAAGAACTGGGTGTAAGAAGAGTTCTATGCTAAGCTTGAAGTAAACAGATTCTTAGCAGGCAATTAGAAACAAAGGTCAAGAAATATGACCCTAAAATATGGCTCAGTACCTGTAGCTCAGGGGTTAAGGTGCCAGCCACATACACTAGGGTTGACAGTTCAAACCTGGGCCGGGTCTGCTAAACAACAATGACAACTGTGACAGAACAACTGGGCATTTGTGGCGGGCACCTGTAGTCCCACTTGGGAGGCTCAGGCAAGAGAATCGCTTAAGCCCAAGAGTTTGAGGTTGCTGTGAGCTGTGACGCCACAGCACTCTCCTGAGCGTGACATAGTGAGACTCTGTCTCAAAAAAAAAAAAAAAGAGAGAGAGAGAACTTAAAATAGAGATTCAGACTTCAGTCCCAGCTACTTGGGAGGCTGAGGCAAAGGGATCACTTGAGCCTAAGAGTTTGAGGTTGCTGTGAACTATGATGCCATGGCACTTTACCAGGGGCAAGAAAGTAAGACTCTGTTTCAAGAAAGAAAACAGAGAAGGATGAATGAGAGCGAGAACAGAACCATGGAGAACATTCAGGGTTAAAAAGGAAAAAACAAGCTAGTGAAAGAGAAAGAAATTGTTATAGACACATGATAAGCTTCAAAAAGGAGACAGTATTAATAAAAATGTTTCAGAGGAATTAAAAGACTGAAATTTACAGAATGTACACATGTACAAATTAAAATGTACAATTCTGACAGTGAATACATGGAGATTAATAAGTCTAAATAAAGGAAACCAAACTTAAAGTTCATCCTTAGAATGACTTGGTAATTTCCAATTTGGGTTTGTTAACTATGCAAATCCAACTTTTAACTATAAAAATCACATTAGTTTCCTATCTTAAGTCACTCTTCTGAAATAAGATATTCTACAAAGTTACTCTTATTGGAAATTCTTCTACCCTTTTAAGATTTTCTGTAATGAAAAACAGGCAGAAGGAAATAGTAACGATACACTTCCCTCAGACAAGTTTAGTAAACTGACATTGTCTTTTTAGATATTATACACTTTCCTATTCCTTCCAATCACTAAAAACAATTTTTTTACATAAAAATAGTTAACATTTATTAGGCAGTCAGAACCCAAACTGATTTATAAATATAGTTAACAATTATATTTGATTTATGCATCAACTCATGCTAGTATACATTTAAAATAAAAACCAATTCAAGAGCAGATAATGTGTTATAAAAGAAATGCCACACTTAGGGAAGAAAAGTTATACTACAGATCACTACTAACATTCTGTGGGTGGCGCCTATGGCTCAAAGGAGTAGGGCGCCGGCTCTATATACCAGAGTTGGTGGGTTCAAACCTGGCTCCGGCCAAAAACTGCAAAAAACCAAAAAAAAAAAAAAAAAACCCCCCCAAAACTAATAACATTCTGCAACCCACACAATAAAGATATATTTGAAAAATGATGTCCCAACTAATTAGCAAGGCCTAATGGAGCCCAAATTTCCTTTCCCGCCTTGTCCATCACTGTACTTCAGTAACTGTTATCTCTTTCCCTCCATCTTCAGACTCTTTTGCAGGGGTTTTAACTTTTGATTCTAAAGACTGCACAGTGCTAAGCACTGTTTGAATTATTGTACTTATGAACATTATTTTTGAAACACTGCTCAATGTATTTCCAAAGGAACTATTTGTAAACTTTATTGGTTTATTTAAGGGCAGAGAGGACTTCTGCTTGAGTTAGTAAATGTGACTGTAGTACTTATAATAATTTATTGAACTACTTCTCTTTCTTTTCCTCTCTGTTTACCCCTCTTCTCCATAGTACAAAAATTACTTTTCAGACATAAATAGAACCTTGGTTCACCTTCATAAGGATTCTGAATTATAGTAACAATATCGGTATATAAAATAACTTAGGTGACTAGTTCTATCTGCCATCACTCCACTTTCTAAATCCTGTTTCCTGATACTTGTGGATCTTGAACAAACCCCTCATGAGAGGAACAGTGAAAAAAAGATGGATGTAACCATTGGCCTACCCAGATATGTCAAGATGGGTATTTACTTTACACAGGTTCTCACTGAGTATATTGGATATCTTTGAGTCTGTGTAATACCAGGTGAAGAGTCTTGTATCAGATTCTTCAATTCTAAATGGGGCATTCTGTTTCAAAGGAAGGAATTCTAAATGTGACCTCAGTTTCAAAGGAAGCTCTGACACAATTTCAGTTACTTTGTGCCTATTAAAAAAAAAAAAAAAAAAAAAGCCTTTCTTTTGGGGGACCCAGGCTGGAGTGTGTGATACCATCATAGCTCACTGCAACCTCAAACTCCTGGACATAAGCAATCCTCCTGCCTCAGCATCTGAGTAACTGGAACAAGACATTATCTTTCTAATAATTTTGGTGTAGAGTGATGTTGTTACTGCTTTGCCATCAATAATGAAGAATATACAGAAAAGTTACCAGGAGATGGACACAAAGCCTACTTTGGTTCTAACAGTTGTTCTGATTCTAATACAGTGTCAATAGTAAATAAGGTAGTATGACAGAGAAAATGTATAATTGTAAAGCCATGACCATAACAGCTGTCAAATTATAGTTTTATAACTTTTTAAGAAAAAAATTGGGATGTTTCACAAAAAAAAATGTGGTTACCAAATTTTACCTGCTGTTTATTACTAGGGTGCAATGGCCAAATTAGTGATAACAGTGGAAATGTTGTTACGCCAATAAAGCCTATCCTTATTTGCTTTAAATATTAAATATTTTTAATCACAATCAAATGGCTGAAAGTGTTCATTACGATATGAAAAAATGTATTAGCTACTAAAAATCTTAGTCATTTAAGAAAAATCTTAGTCATTTAAACTGCTATAGTTTAAAATTTTTCAAAGCACTTTTATTTATATACATACCTCTTCTGAGCAGCTATCTGAGAACTGTATTAAAAAGGAGAAAATAAAAATCTTAGAATTTCAAGTAAGTCAAAACTACTACAGTCTTTTGGACAAGTTTCAAGATTAGCATTGTTGAATGATGTATAATTAGAAGGCACTTAATTTAAACAAAATGTAATTGCCAACTATATTTGTACGTCAGGTTAGGTTCTAACTGCCTAACTGTTAACTAACTTTATGTAAAGGAAATTTCTCTTTAAAGATGGAAGGAATAGACAAGTATATTACATCTGGGGGGACAATGTCATCTTTATGTTATTTGACTATAAAAACACTAGAAAAAGAGGCTAAAGGGTCTTTCTACTCACCCCCTTATGAAGTTAAATCCATGTGCGCAGACCAAGAGGTTTCCATAGGCATCAACTTTCAAAAGATTTCCATATAGTGTGTCAAAGACAAGTCCCCTATGTTAAAATGAAGACATTATTAATAATGCAAAGTAATACAGCCAATAACTTTATGTAGTACTAGTCAATCACCATGAAATAACCTCATCTAATTCCACTCATGGATGTCCCGAAACAATACAATCTTAAGGGCTAAAGTGAGTGAATTAAATATTAACAACTAAATCTTAACAATTAAACTAAGGGGGGACGCCGCCTGTGGCTCATCGAGTAGGGCGTTGGCCCCATATACAGAAGGTGGTGGGTTTAAGCCTGGCCTCGGCCGAACTGAAAAAAAAAAAAAAAATTTAAACTAAGATTTACTCTGTCCACCTAGATAAATGATCTCAATTGTTTTCTGTAAGGAATACGAGCTTAATCAAACAACATAATTATTCTTCATACAGCTTGTACTGTTCTAAAATAGTCCTTTAAATTCCTTGGGCAACTGAGCAGGCTTATATTTCTTTCCTTTTGTCAGATGCTGTATGTGGGACATACATGATAGCATCTCAAATGAATATCATCTTTCTTAATTTTAAATCTTCCCTGTTGAATCCAGAAATACAAACTGCCAAGGCTCTGACTACCAAGTTAAGTAGATTAGCAAAACATGTAACATTCCAATGGCCAAAACCACTATAATCTGTGATTACTGCCCATCAGTTTTGGTGATCCCTTTTCTTATCCCTAAGAAGTAGGTCTTCTTCAATAGCAATAAACTGAGCTTATCAATTCAAGAACACAAAAGATGAAGTATATATTAAAAGTTCACAGTAATTCTGGAATTATACCAACCAAAAAAGCAACAAAGAATTATTTGATATATATATATAAAGGGAAGTAATCTTAATCTAAAACATCTTGGAAAATAAGAAAAAAATAAATAAATAAATAAATAATAAAATATCTTGAAAAATTACCTGGTGGGGAATGTAGAATCATAAGCAAAACTGAGCAGCTCCTGGGGATAGCCAATAGAAACTAATCTTTCCACAGTAAGCTCAAAGCCAAGGGACTCATACTCCGGGGATTTGTAAACTGCACAAAGAGGAGGTTCTCATTAGTCAGCATAAGTAATAGCCAATTAAAAACAGAAGGCAAATGAGTAAGTTTCTGCTCTTTCCCAATGCATCCCTCCTCCTAAATCTGCCATTTTTCTTCTTTCCCCTCAAGCTCCAAGTTCTGCACTGTCCCAAGTAATTAGAGAACTCGATTGTTAGTCTGTGGAAATAGGTCATATTATAGCAGGAGAAGCAGCAACAAGATGAATTATCAAACATTTTAGTATAGT
Organism: Arctocebus calabarensis; assembly: GCA_963573935.1. Classification (NCBI taxonomy): domain Eukaryota; kingdom Metazoa; phylum Chordata; class Mammalia; order Primates; family Lorisidae; genus Arctocebus; species Arctocebus calabarensis. The sequence goes on from CAUYON010011201.1 coordinate 10,208, forward strand.
TCCTTCATTCGTAGGAAACCTATTTCAAATTTTTTTTCCTTTATCTATTCTTTCATATTCACAATTTTAAAAAAAGTAACACGCACAACTGTGACATTAATAATGAAAATAAAAGTAAACAGACAACTAGGTAAGAGAGCCTTCATTGATGTGCATAATTGACATAGAAATACTTCAAAATCCAAATGAGCTTTTTTAAAACAATCAATTTTTAGAATTCCTATTTGACTTGATAATTGGTTTATAATGCTTCTCCCGTCAATATGTTTGTTCTAGTTGTTAGATTTTAATAACATTGTTATAACAATTCTTATGGCTCAGCACCTGTGGCTCAATAGGCTAGGGTGCCAGCTGCATATGCCTGAGCTGGCGGGTTCGAATCCAGCCTGGGCCCGCCAAACAACAATGATGGCTATAACCAAAAAATGGCCGGGCGTTGTGGCAGACACCTGTAGTCCCAGCTACTTGGGAGGCGGAGGCAGGAGACTCGCTTGAGCCCAGGAATTGGAGGTTGCTGTGAGCCGTGATGCCACGGCACTCTATCCAGGGTGACAGCTTGAGGCTCTGTCTCAAAAAATAAATAAATGAATAAATAAAGTGCCTTAAAAAAAATTCTTATAACATTGTTTATATTCAATTCAACAATTTTTATAACAATGTTTTCTTATAACAATGTTATAGCCATCAAAATGATATTTTATAAGTTCTTACTACAGACCAATCGTAAAAAGACATATCTGAGGCAATTAGAGAAATCTGGATATGAACTGAGAATTATACATTAAAGAATTATGATTCCTTGATTACATGTGATTATGGCAGAATGGGTATATCCAAGTATATGTATAAAAAAAAAAAACACAAAAAAACTCCTTATCTGCCAAAGGAGCATACTGAGTTACAGGTCGAATACCATGGATTTCAGATTATAGGAATTTCTCTTGACTACTGTATAAGTCTTAACTTTTTCATAATGAAAAACCTTTTAGCGTTATCCTGTAATTCAGCATAAAGAAAATGTTGCTCCTTTAAAAGGTTTCTTCCAAATAAAATATTTAGTTAAGCATCCTTCCATTAGTCTCTAGGAGTAGGTAAGCCAGTTAAAATAAAAATAAAAAACAAAAAGACCTGCCAACTTGCTAAATGTCAAGTCAGTAAAAAATATCCCTTCTATTCTTATAGTCTCATAGTAATGCAACTATTATTATAACATTAGTACACATTATAGTTTTTCCATTTACTATTAACATCTTTAGCTTATGGCTCAACCCGATTTTTCATTGCAAATGGTCTGCATACCCAAGTTAGTACTAATATCTTAATAAGTACAACTCAACTTTCCTTTTCCTAAAGCAATCCTTTAAATTATTTCAGGACATACATAAAAGAAACTGATTACATCCAAAGAATGGAAATGAGTAGCTAAGCACCAGGGAATGTACCTCCCATACCTTTAAAACTTATAGCATAAAATGTATTTATCTTTTTTTTTCTTTAAATTAAATGGCAATTTTAAAAAAGCAACCTGGGATTTCAAAAGCCTTTAATAAACACTGGTCAGATTTTAAAACCAGAAGCCTAAAAATTTTAAGGGTTTTTTTTAGGAGATGCTGAGTCTCATCTCTTCAGTTCGATGCCCCAAAAAGGTGTTTTTGTTTCTTTTGTTATCATGGGGGTAATAATAATTTAATGCTAATGCTAACCCTATTTAACATTTTCAAAAATAGCTATATTTGTTTCTTCCCCTCACTCCCCTCCAAAAAAACTGTTGAAGACTTACATGCAGAATTCCCAAATCTATTCTATAAAGTATGCACTGTATGGTAAAGAAAAGTGCTAAATAGTCATACACACTACAGAGATAAAAGCTGGTGTATTATCACAAAACCAGTAAAGCCTAGTACCCATTGACATAAATCTGAGTTATGCTGAGAATGTAACATCTCTTACCTTATCCTCCCCCCACCTCCTGTTTCCACATCTATTGCAAGTCAATACTCATTTTAGTAAAATTTCCAAAAACCAAAAATTACTTCTCAGTCTTAACCAAAGACCACTTATTTCAAACAGTATTGAATTAAATAAAATTCCAATATAGCTAAGTAATTGGGGTAGTAATATTGACATTTATCATTATAGGATTTGGCCATATAAAATATTTTTAATTATTAATTTTTCAGAAGGATAATTTGCTGGATATGCCTGAAAAAACAAACCTTAGTCATTCTTACCTAGGGTCACACCTATATCAGCCATTTTCCCAGTTAAAGAGTCAGGTAATTATCAAACAATGGAGTAACTGGTGATTAAAACCTATGTCTATGAGACAATTTGGATTGGAGCTCACAATTAATTTACTCAGAATTTTTAGTGGGGTAAAAAACACAAAGGAAAAAAGTCTCAAATCCCCGTTTGCCAGCAAAAAGCCCGGCAGAATGAATAGTAGAAAATAGGATAGCAGAAAATAAAACACTACATTTTTGCTATATTTATTCACAGGGCTGTACTTCTCAAGTATTCAAATGAAGTAACACTATATTTATTCACAGGGCTGTACTTCTCAAGTATTCAAATGAAGTAACTTTATAGAAATTTCACCTACAGAAACAAATGCTTTAAATTTCCTTTCTCTCAATGAGTTTAAGGGACGTCCCTAAAATACTTCCCCATTTGCTGATGCAAAGTTACACAGCAAGAACAAACATCAGCTGAAGCCAAAATTTAGGTCTCTCTAAGTCTCATCCAAAAGTTTGTGGTAAAGGTATACTACCTACCATTGCTAAAAATGAATTTCTAGATTACACAGGCCATCAAAACTTAAGCTTGGGTGTTGAAAAATATACTTCACTCTTCAATTTCTTTCAACTAGTCCAAAACAAACTGTTCTAGTCACAGGTGGAAATGGACTTAGCAAGGAATCCAAGTTCCACTCTGACAACACTATCTATTTCATCAAGCTCTATATTAATCAGTAAGACCTACTAGCTATTGATATTTTCTCCTAAGCTTCCCAGATAATTGTTTCAGCAACATGAACCCCCAGGTCATTAAATTATCTGCTAGAGAACCATACTGTATAATTCTGCAAAAGCAGAATTGCAGCTGAACAGAGCATGAATTTAAATGTTTTATTCTAAGTCTTCTTTAAGAATAAACACATTTGTTCTGACCTGGTAGCAAAAATTCCTGACACTTACAAAGTGCCACTATTCCTTTAAGAAAAATAAAAAATAAAAAGCGAAATTCCTTTTTCAATCAAACAGGCCCTTCAAAGCCAACCTCAGACATTTGTAGGGAACAATACATGTCACCTCAGTCTGTGGAGCGTTATGCTGCTCCACAACTGCAAAGGCTCTAATTTCAATTTCTCTCACAACACTGTGGCAGGTAAACAAAACACATTTTCAAGTTCAACTCTTTTAACTGACTTACGTGGTTCCAAAACCTAGGCAAGAGATTCAGAGTAAACATAACTTCACACATTAACTGTTCATTTCTTCTCTAAGAAGGTCTTTGGGCCCTACCTTAACTTATTCAATATCCAAAGACAAAGAAAGAAGTTATTTCAAGGGCCAGAGTCCAAAAAAGAGGAATGCTTTAGCTACTAGGACAGCACACAGTGTTCTCTGGTTACGTAACTAGACTATAAAGAGAACAACCAAAGCTTTGAAAGTTGAAGCTACTAAAGTTGAAAGTTGAAGTTAAAGATATTCTTCACTCCATAATCTGCAAGGTAAAAACTGCTCTTCAAAAAATAAATGCATGTTGTAGATAAAAATTGTGGGTAAGGTACTGTTCATATAAGATAGAACCTATGTTAGAGGAGAAACTCCCTTTAGAATGAGCAGAGAACTTTCTGCAAGGAAACTGAAATTCTCATGCATTTTTTTTTAACCTTTGCCACCCAGACACACGTTTAGTAGTTCATAGATTTAGAAAAACAAAGGGCTTCAAACCTCTACAGAGGTTCCAGCCTAGTAGAATGCTGCTGCCAAAATGAGAACTCACATGAGGCAGAGGCAGATGCAGATGCAGTGTGTGTCACTCCAGTCTTGAAGGAGTTACACTGGCTCTCCTGTTAAAAAACAAAACAAAGCAACAAAACAAAAACAAAAACAAAAGCTGATTTTAAAACTGTTGTGATGGCTGGAATAGAGAGATACTATTTGGAAATTGGTATTTACAGGAGTTACTACTATTTGGAAGCCTCTGACCATCACTGAAATTAGCCTAATTGGCCATTACAAAACATATCTTCAAGATATGCCTTAGTATTTTGTATTGTTTACTCTTCTGGCACCTTTAGTCTCGAATACAAGCTGCATGTGATCCTGAAATGTTAAGATGAAAGACAAACAGAAAAATATATTTGTTTATTTTCTCTAGCATATTTCAGGCTAAGAAAGTCAATGCAGCTGGCAAATAGTGTTTATAACTGAACTATGGATTGTGAAACAAACTGAGTAAAGGATACAAAAGCAAATCAGCAGTCTTATCTTGTTTTCGAGTACCCAGTTAAGCTGAGTTTACCTATTCCTAACTACCTACCTGTAGGTGCCTACCTAGTTCTTTACCTGCCAACACCAAATTTGTCATCCAGATACAGACCACAATCAATTGCAGCAGCTAAAAATTTAACTAGATGTCTAAATCTGGAACGAAAGAAAATTTCCAAATTTTTATTCTGTCAGTGGACATCTGTCCTGCTAAGCACTCTATAAAGTGAAAAAAAAAGTACCCAGTCTAGTAAAATAACTGAGTTGAAGATACATACATCCTTAAAAGATACTGATACCTTTTAAGATATATATTGTATTTAACTTTATAGGGAGAAATTTTCCCCAAAGACATTTAGGGTTTTGAAAACATGTGGCTGGACTCCTTTAACTCCTGGATTTTTCTGCAAAAGATGATACTAAATAAAAGAGCAGAAATGACCAAATGTAATGTCTAAAAGTTCTACGACTAGTATAAACTACTACCAACAGTCACTATGAGCAACAAAACACAACCCAGCCACCCAAGAATAATCATTTGCTTTCATGCTACAAATGTGATCAACAACAATGTTCTTTATCCAGATATTAGGTTAGGCTATGCAATGTTTGTTCTCTTTGCCTATAACTAGAAAAGGTAATAAATAATGCACATCTTTCATTGAGAAAATTTTAAATAAAATCTTTCCAATTATCATATAAATAAGTGCCAGAAGACTTTCCTCACTTTTCAAAACTATTTTTTTTTTTTGATAGAGCCTCAAGCTGTCACCCTGAATAGAGTGCTGTGGCATTACAGCTCACAGTAACTTCTAATTCCTGGGCTCAAGCAAATCTCCTGCCTCCGCTTCCCAAGTAGCTGAGACTACAGGCACCCGGCCATTTTTTGGTTGCAGCTGTCGTTGTTGTTTGGCGGGCTCAGGCTGGATTCGAACCTGCCAGCTCAGGTATACATGGCTGGCGCCTTAGCCCATTGAGCCACAGGTGCTGAGCCTCAAAACTATTTGAAAAGTGTACACTCAGAAATTTTATCTCTAACCCAAGAGATCACAAATGATCTTTAAAAAAAAATGCAAGTTTTTCTTGTACTTGTTTAAAAAATGCAAATTTCATAAAAGTATCCCAATTTTAATTTACTTAAAGTAAAAAAGCTAGATACCGTGGAACACTTATAATAATATAAAATAAAATGAACTTCCAAATGACTAGATACTTAAATAAGTAAAATAAATAAGAGAAGTATGAGAGACCACCAATTTTGGTTTACTTCAAAGTCAACTTTAAATAGTAATTAAGAGATTTGTTTTAGGCTTGGCGCCTGTGGCTCAGCGGGCTAAGGCGCCAGCCACGTACACCTGAGCTGGCGGGTTCAAATCCAGGCTGGGCCCGCCAAACAACAATGACGGCTGCAAACAAAAAATGGCCGGGCATTGTAGTGGGCGCCTGTAGTCCCAGCTACTTGGGAGGCGGAGGCTCCTAAGAGACTCGCTTGAGCCCAGGAATTGGAGGTTGCTGTGAGCTGTGATGCCACATCACTCTATCCAGGGTGACAGCTTGAGGCTCTGTCTCAAAAAAAAAAAAAAAGATTTGTTTTTAAAAAAACTAGAAATATTAGAAGAATGCTTATTTTAAAGTAAAATGAAAAAAATTACTTAACTCATAAATATCTCCTTTGAGATATACTTGAAATCTTCTTGTTTCAGAACTGTTTCCAATTTAAGATAAACTGAAAATTGAGAATGTAACTTTTTGAAGTTTGCTTTTTTTTTTTAATTGTTGGGGATTCATTGAGGGTACAAGAAACCATGTTACACCGATTGCATTTGTTGTGTAAAGTCCCTCTTACAATCGTGTTTTGCCCCCAAAAGGTGTGGCACACACCAAGACCCCACCCCCCTCTCTCCTTCCCTCTCCCTGCTCTTCCTTTCCCACCCTTCCCCTCATTCTCTCTCTCTGCTCTCCCCTTCCCTCACCCCCACCTTGTCAATAATTGTCACTAATTGTCCTCATATCAAACTTGAATACATGGGATTCATGCTGAGAATGTAACTTTTTAAAATCCTCTTTAACTCAACCTTCCTTTAATACAGTTCCTGTGGGTCATGACTGTGGGTCATTCCTGTGGGTTGAGAAATGCTGAACTAAAGGAACTACTTGTAACACAAAAACAGAAATGGCTAATATATATATTTTTCCAAGAATAAAAACAGATCACAGTATTCAAATGCTTGTACTAAAATTAGAGAAATTTAACAAATATTTGGACACTACTATGTACTAAGTACTAGATGCTGAGAACAAAAAATGAAATAACCTGTCATGTTAGCAGTCTGGGAGGCCAAGGTGGGTGGATTGCCTGAGCTCAGGAGTTTGAGGCCAGCCTGAGCAAGAGCAAGACCCCCATCTCAAAAAATAGGGCATTGTGGCCGGCACCCATAGTCCCAGCTACTCAGGAAGCTGAGGCAAGAGGATTGCTTGAGCCAAAGAGTTTGAGGTGAGCTATGATGCCATGGCACTCTACCAAGGGTGACAAAGTAAGGCTCTGACTTAAGAAAACAAAAAAAGGAAATAACTCATGGTCTTTGACCTGAAGGAGCTTATAGCTGCTCAGGGTGCATGGGCAGGAATATATAATTAGATATTTATAGTAAGTTTTAGAAGATCAGTAATATAACGTGACTAAAAAATCATAAAGAAACAGAAAAGGGACCAATGAACTTGGCCTTGAAAACTATGTATAATTTATTCAGGCTTATACAGATAATTCTTTTTTATAACCAATATATCAAGGTACTATAAAGTTTACTTGACACAGTCTCTGAAATTCAGATAATATGTCCCAAACACCTCTGTCAGGGCCAGGCAAGCGAGTTAATGTGTGAAGTGGGTTAAGCAAGGGTACACATCTTGCCTAGAGGAGGAAGTAGTTCACTATAGTTGACTACTCTGTAGGAATGAGAGCCAAATATGTGATTAACAGCTAACCTAACAGCTAGGCGCAGTGGCTCAACCTATAATCCCAGCAATCTGGGAGGCCAAGGCAGGTGGATTGCCTGAGTTCACAAGTTCAAGACTAGCCTGAGCCATAGCGAGACCTTATCTCTAAAATTTGCATCTATAGTCCCAGCTAACTTGGAGGCTGAGGCAAGAGAATCTCTTGAGCCCACGAGTCTGTGGTTGCTGTGAGCTATGACGTCACAGCACTCTACCAAGGTTGACAAAGTGAAACTCTGTCTCAAAAAAAAAGAACAGCTAACCTAGGCTTTTACCTGCAATCTCTCAATTTCAAAATACTGACCAAATGAAACAAATATGTACTCTTTGAATTAAACCAGAGGTCCTCAAACTACGGCCCACGGGCCACATGCGTTGGTGTGAATTGTATTTGTTCTCGTTTTTTTACTTCAAAATAAGATATGTGCAGTGTGCATAGGAATTTGTTCATAGTTTTTATTTTTAAACTATAGTCCGGCCTTCCAACGGTCTGAGGGACAGTGAATTGGCCCCCTATTTAAAAAGTTTGAGGACGCCTGAATTAAACGATAGTCTATAGTCTGAGGTGGATCCAAGGGTCAACAGTATGCACGTCTAATGTAAACCTCAAGTCACATATTGATAGTACACGTAAGTTTCCTATCCTATTTAATTGAAATGTTTGGCTCTCTTCTTCAAAGAACTCTTCCAAAAAAGTAAGAGAACTTAGGTATTTAATGAAATTGGAAATCTAGATGGAAATAAAATATTTCTTAAATAACCACAAAGTACCCTGGATAATGTCATTGTTGTATTCATTATTTTATTTATCTTAAGGAAAAAATAATAGAGTAAATGAAAAACTTGGGAAATAAAATAACCTTTATGTGGTCACTTGATTTGGATGCCTGTAATCATCTGGATCTGACTCCTTTACATGACTATCTAAACCAAATAAGTGTTCCCAATGACAGATGAAAAACCCAAAATCCTCATAATCTGCCTAGGTAACCAACTTGAAGTACTATTGTTCCCTGACCCAGCAGGTTTTATTCATAAGGTTTAACCTAAATGTTTGCTGCACAGGTTGATTCCATTATCATTTGCCCTTTCTTAAACATCCAGAGAAAAGTGCAAGCAAACCACACAATGAATTAAAGGTAGTTACTGTGTTAGCACTACTCTGAAAAACAAGTTTAGCTATTTGAAAATAGCCTATGACACTAGCGAAAAAAAGATCTGTCTTAGTAACTTTACTGATACAATATTACTATATAACATTCATTCACAAAAAATGTCTTATAGTTGAATGCTTTTATGATTGGCAATGGAAAATAAAGGTCACAAACAGTAGTAATTGATTACCCAACAGACTCACATACATAAAAAGGGTGCCTAAAAATGTATACACACACTCCCCCTAAAATATAGCATATAAATATTATATGTAATATAAACATGTATCTAAAGATAATAGTCCTGAGGGTGGTTAGCTTACCTAGTACAAAGGACTTCCACCACTAAGTAAGATAATGAATAGGACTATTATTTCTTTTTAAATTCTTTCCTAAGAACTTCCTAAATTTTTTTTTTGAGACAGAGTCTCATTATGTCACCCTCAGTAGAGTGCCAAGGCATCGCAGCTCACAACCTCAGACTCTTGGGATTAAGTGATTCTCTTGCCGCAGCCTCCCATGTAGCTGGTACTACAGGCGCCTGCCACAACACCCAGCTATTTTTTTGTCGCAATTGTCGTTGTTTAGCAGGCCTGGGCCAGGCTCAAACCTGCCAGCCTCAGTGTATGTGGCCGGCACCCTACTCACTGAGCTACGGGTACAGAGCTCCTAAAGGTTTTTTTGAGAAATGACCTCAAAAGTATCACTTGGGCGGCACCTGTGGCTCATCCAGTAGGGTGCCGGCCCCATATGCCAAAGGTGACGGGTTCAAACCCAGCCTCGGCCTAATTGCAAAACAGAAAAATAGCTGGGCATTGTGGCGGGTGCCTGTAGTCCCAGCTAGTCGGGAGGCTGAGGCAAGAGAATTGCCTAAGCACCGGAGATGGAGGTTGCTGTGAGCTGTGTGACGCCACGGTTGTCTACCCAGGGTGATAAAGTGAGACTTCGTCTCTACAAAAGGAAAAAAAAAAGTATCACTTGGTTATAGAAATAGTACTTCATTTCCTGAGGTAAATAGTGTAAAAAATACCACAGTTAAGTAAAAGAATAACGGCTAAAATAATGACTGTAATGCCTCAAATGGAAATGAAATGACAAAAAGACCTTAAAATTTAAATTTCTTTAAAAAAAAAATCAAAACCAAATTAAGTGTTCCTAATGTCAGAAAAAAGCCAACATCCTCATAATCTGCCTTGGTCACCAACTTCAGGCATTAGTCTTTTATTGGCATTTTGTCAGTTACCTCCACCTGATTTGTGTGTGTGTGTGTGTGTGTGTGTATGGAGGGGGGTAGGAGGGTCTTGCCCTGCTGCCTGGACTAAGAATGCTATGGTATCATCGTAGCTCACAGTAACCTCAAACTCTTGGGCTCAAGCAATCCTCTTGCCTCAGCCTCCTGAGTAGCCAGGAGACTGAGGCAGGAGGACTAAGTGCCACCACAACTATCTAATTTTTCTACTTTTTGCAGAAACTGAGGCACAGGCTGGTTTCTAACTCCTCAAACCATGCTCCCACCTTAGCCTCTCAAAGCACCTGGCCTTGATTTTTTTTTTTTAATATCCCCAAAGCAGCATTTATTTACCCATTGAATTCCAAAACATTTATTTTAGAAGTTTGGCATTTCATAATCATCCATCTCGATTGACAAGGGCTGATACACGTGGTGCTGTCAGATACACAAGAATAATAGCTAAAGAGTTACAAAAAATAAATCCATGATTCTTAAACAATTGTAACCAAAAAAAAAGTTGTAAGTATCAAAACTTTAGATGAATTGCATTGAAAAGGTCTGTGCACATAATTTAAAGAGGCAAAACAAGGTGCGACTGAAACCTCACCTTAACAGTTTATTATAAAGCTGATGGAAAGAAGCAAGTTGTCTCTCTGTATCAGCTTCCCTTAACAGTTTTCCATTAGTTGAAGAAAGAGGTGGGAAGGATGGATTCATTTTTGCATGCACAAGATGTACTGCTTAACAAAACACTATCAGCTTGTTTTATTTATTTATTTATTTATTTTGAGACAGAGCCTCAAGCACCCTGGATAGAGTGCTATGGCATCACAGCTCACAGCAACCTCCAACTCCTGGGCTCAAGCGATTCTCCTGTCTCCTCCGCCTCCCAAGTAGCTGGGACTACAGGTGCCCACCACAATGCCTGGCCATCCAGTGGCATTCTGGATCTCATAGTAGAACACAGAGAAGTTGAGGGCCAGGCCCAGGCGGATGGGATGTGTTGGCTGCATTTGCTCTTTGCTGATTTCAAAGGCTTCCTTGTAGGCAGCTTGAAAAGCTTCCACCACACTGTTTTTCTTCTCCCCAGAAGCTACCTCTGCCAAGTAGTGGTAGTAATCACCTTTCATTTTCAGGTAAAACACCTTGCTCTCGTACTAGTAACCACTGCAGTTCTTGATGAGGAACTTATTGAGCAGAGCCAGGACATCATTGCAAACTGTCTCCAGCTTCTTCTTAATCTTCTCCCAGTAAGCTTTAGCTTTCTCCAATTTCTTTTCATTTCCATCAGCCCTGGTTTTCTGCTCAATGCTGTTAATGACCCTCCAGGGCGATAGCCTGGCACCAACCACATTCTTGTAGGCCACAGAGAGGAGATTTCAATCTTCACTGGAGAGAGGTTCATTCAACTCTGTCACCGCCTTCCTGGAGGAGGCCATGTAGTCGTAGCGCTCCGCCTGCTCTGCCAGCCGCGCCCGCGGTAGCAGCTGCTCCCGATCCTCCATATCATTCGCGGCTCAGTCTCGCCTCGCGGGCCTGCTCCCGGGGTCGCCGCCGAGGCCGCCACCGCGCACGCGCACTGGCTCGTCGGCCCACCGAAATCTGCAAGCTGCAGGTAGCGTCGCCGCTCACGCCCTCTCGCTGGCTTCGCCCCGCGCGCTGTCCCTGGCCTTGATTTTTTTACTTTAATTTTATTAAGGGTATTTTTACTCACACATAAAGGCAGAGAGACGATAAAATGAGCTGCTTTAAACCCATCACCCAAGCTTTAACTATTATCACTGTTATCACTATTGCGGATTGTTTCATCCATCTCCCTAACTTAATAATTTCAACAAATTAGAAAGTTTCACAAAACTTTCACAAAATATTTTAAATAGCACAAGTGTATACAAGTATCATATATCACAAAGAATTGTTTTATTAACTAGTCAGGTGTTCCTTTAATTACTGCTGGGCGGCTCCTGTGGCTCAGCGAGTAGGGCGCCGGCCCCATATACCGAAGGTGGCGGGTTCAAGCCCGGCCTCGGCCGAACTGCAAAACAAAAAAATAGCCGGGCGCTGTGGTGGGCGCCGTGGTGGGCGCCTGTAGTCCCAGCTACTAGGGAGGCTGAGGCAAGAGAATCGCTTAAGCTCAAGAGCTGGAGGTTGCTGTGAGCAGTGTGACGCCACGGAACTATACCCAGGGCGATAAAGTGAGACTCCGTCTCTACAAAAAAAAAAAAAAATTACTGCTTATATTTTCTCCCCGTTTAGAAGGCCATACAATACTAAAAGTCTTATCAGCAGTAAGTTATAGTAAGAGCCTTCCAAATTAAGAATTGCTCAGAAATATTTTAACTATACTATGACT